>MU182635.1:0-44421 GCA_016904865.1 Pissodes strobi | reverse complement strand
ACACAAATCGCCTGACTTGTATTTACAGTAATTAATTTGCAAATATTCTACATACGCCTGTATGTAGTGATTGCTGTAGGAAAGATTTAAACCCAAATCGCCTGATTTGAATTTATAGTAAATATATTGCTAGTTTAAATTTACATACCCAGTATGTAAAAATTATGATATATGGCTTTTGTTTAAAAATAAATAGACTATAGACTATATCGGCGTCATCCGGTGATGTCTTGTCGAATTTTGTTATATAAATATCAAGATTAGGTTATTAACTTAGCCCCTTGAATCATTTATTTGCTACTAAAGATAGTTAATAATATTCTTACTTGTATATTCTGAAGAGCTGGAATATGCTGCTTCTAATACACGCTCTCGCAATTTATCCAGCTCTAAACATAACTTTTTGTCCTTATGCTTCTTTTCTTTAGAGGGTCTTGTTGGAATTTTCACTATTGTTTCTTTCACTCTCACAAAAATCGTGCACTACCGATAGGTACAAAAAACGGAATGATTCAGGCAAAATATTGTCGTGTCGAGTTACGTAAGTGCAATCGAAGCATTTTTAGCTTTAAATATGTACCGATAGGTGCGAGAAAACGATATACTACATGGAATTATATCGTTAGGCAAGCGACGGAAAATTATAGTTTTAAATAAACGTTACATAATAAATATTTAGTCAAATTATTTTCGTATTAGTTGTAAATACCAAAACATTAACAAAATTTTATATTTTTTGGTTATACGCACTTAACCCTTAGCATAATGTAAATACATGTACTAAGAAGCACAACAAATAGTTTTTCGCTTCAAATGCACTGAATATTTTGCTTTTGTATAACAAAAATGACATTGGTTTCTAAATCATTCTCTTATTTTGCTCTTCTACTTATATTTTTAATATGCAGATCTAGTCACAAACCCTTATGTCTGTCTTATTTTTATACATTCCATTTCCCTTAATTTATTGTCTTCACTGGTTTTATAACTTTTTTTATGAAGAATTCAGAATTCCAAAACAGATATTCATTGGAGAATGAATTGAACTCTATTTTGAAAAACGTGACATTATTTCCATTCAAACTAAGGAGATGCTGGCACCTGTAGAAAAAATTAACGGTCCATATTAATTTAATATGATTTCTCGTAACTCCATCATTTTAATACTCACTAACTCTGTCATTGCCAATATAAACATATATAAAATGTATATATTTTTTTTCAAGGCGTTACAAGCAAAGCAAGTTGCTATATTGTGATGGAACGAAATGGTTATTATCTACTCCATATTTCAATCTGAAGTTGTAAAAAATCCAATATATTTTCTTAACGAGAGAATTATTTGATAGTGCGTCACATCAGATAAAAAGGGTGTAACAAATCTCTACGTAAGTATTCTAATAACTTGCACGCGAAAGCGCCCGACGTGTAATATTTGCTGTAAGAAGCAACATAGAGAAGGAACCATCGAAATCGAAACGAGGTTTTCTGACATTTACGCTATCTTATAGGAAAGCGTTGGATTATTCAGGTTATTTTCTAGAAAGACATTTTCATAAGCGTTGGAGAAATTCACTCAAAAATGTTAAATAGCAAGGGGAGTCAAGTAGTACATCGTGTTAAAAATCATTAAGCTTCCATTTTGGAGTTTATGCATCAAAAGTTACTACATATTCTGAATTGCATAAAATGCATTTGCGTTACAGTTTTTTTGGAAGCGTAATAGTATATTCCATCACAAAGATGGAAAGTACCAGTTTTCAAACGAGGAAGTTCTCAGCCTCTGTGGCTCAAACCATACTTTCACACCAGTAATGTACACTATTTTTTCTCTGACCATCTATGAAAATGAGCAGAAAACGGCTCTTTACAATTTCAAGAACATGTGATGAAATCCACTTTATAACACTAGTGTTGAAACAGAATATTACATAACAAGTACTCATTTTTATAAAAGTAGTTTATTCAGAAAAAGGTGGCGTTAGCAGTTTTCTTTTTTTTTTTTGGGCTGTGGCACAGACGTTAGAGGGAGATCCTCTGGCACTCGACGAGCGATATGTGTGCGAATATGTTGATTAGCACGGTTCATGAATAGCTGTAGGTTGTAAGTAGGAGAAAAAAGAAGTCTTGGGAGTGAGTTCCACAGTGACGCAGTCGCCAGACAAAGGAGTCTTTCTAAAGCGATGTTCTAGGTGTTTTCAGTTGTACGACGAACGAACGGGTGCTCTCTTGCCGTCTGTCATTACTGTCTGATAGGCGTTGCCCGGGGCGGGATGAGGTGGGTTAAATTCTGGGAACATCTGCTGTGCACATATTTGTATCACCAGGAGATCTCGGCCACATGCCTGCAGTGTGCCAGACTGTCCAGATTCCAGATCCCGAGTCAACTCCAGGTCGCCGACGAGATGCACAGCTCTCTTTTGAATGGAATTCAGCAGCTTTAAAGTGTGCTTAGGGAGTAACATTTTAAGCACGGTCTTATTTGCGCCTTATAGAGCAAGAGTAGTTGCTACGGTATATACAGTTTTTTATTGCGAAATGACGCACGAAGCTTCTGCGAGGCTGGTTTTGCGATGTTGGCAACGTGGTCTTGCGAGGACGGACATACTTCTGTTGACTGAGACACCCAGTAATTCGATTGATAAGGATGGAGGAATGATCAATCCTGCCATAATGATGTGTCATGTCATGATATTGGTTTTCTTGGTAAACGTGGCTGGTTAGGTTTTTGCTACATTCAACTGGACCAAATATCTGTCGCCCCAAGTTTAAACTTCCTCCAGATCTCGATTAATTGTTGTGGTCTGCTTTTGCCTGCGGTGATAAGTCTCAGTCGCTGGTAAAAGTTTTTCTGATCTAAGTTGGGAGACAAGGGTTCTGTCATCTGCAAAACTGTAAACAGAATTATTGCTTTCGGTCAACATCATTATTATATATGAGTAACAAAGTTGATGATAGTATTGCGTCCTGAGGCACGCGCGCATGAATGGTGAATGTGTCTGAAATGTGTCCATCAACTGCGACGTGAAGGAAACTGGTAATCCAGAAAGATACTGGCTGTCCGAAGGTCGCCAATTTATTGAGCCATCTATATCGTGCCACACTCAGTCAAATGCCTTCGAAATATCCAACGGAATCGCTCGAGATTCTCCGTAGTTCTCAACTGCCCTACTCCCTATATGAGCGACATAGGCCAATATATCTCCTGTCGATCTCTCTTTGCGAATGCCATACCGTTTATCGCTAATTATTCTGTTGCTCTCGAGGTACTTGAGTAGTTGCTGATTTCATGACTTTGGAGATTATTGAAAGAATGACAATTGGGCGATAGTTTGAGGGCGTCGTTTCATTGCCTTCTTTAAAGCAGGCTGCTCTTGAGCAACTTTCCAAGCAGATGTGTAAATTCCTTTTTGGTAAAACAGAGACAACAGTGTAGAAAAAACGGGTGTTAGTTCGTTAGCGCAGTTTTGTAACGAAGCTACTAGATTTTTAGAGCATGTTATGCACTCTCGGTTCTAAATTTCTTATTACATCGACGTCATTCATTTTCGAAAAATCTAATTTAAATACTCTGAATCCAGTTCCATATAACACTCCGTCGCAGAACACCGTTTTTGAATTTTCCGTAGTTCTGGCGCGGTACCAGTAGAACGCCGCAGCACTTGCCGTGAATCATGCGAGCGAGATCCCTATCTACGGCCAGCCGTGACGCGATCCCCACCACGTATCGAGTTAACCAAACCGGGCCGCATCGCGCTGAACCGGTAGAAACCAGACTAGCACGTAAACCCCAACCCAATAGTTTGACGTTTAATGCGATGTTGCCAAGATTTACGAGAGGCTAAATAACAAGTTGCGATCCGTCAGCCGGGGTATTATTATGAATTTGCATGGCCCTCCGCTCGCTTCGCTCGCTCCGGGGTGCTGACTCAAGCATAGCAAAAGCTAAACAAAAAACTAACTAAGCCCAGAATAATAAATAAAAAAAATGCTCGAGTGGGGCCGGGATCGAACCAAATACCTTGGCATTCTAAGCGGGAGCCATACCGCCTGAGCCACGATATCACATTCATGATTTGCTCAAAAAGTCTCATACCAATACCTGACGTCCAAAAATGTAAACAACATTGACACTATTGAGTATTGACGGGCAGGTTTGGGATTTACGTGCTATACAGAATCCAGCCGGATTCTCGAAGAATCAGCCGGCTGTAGAACTCCTTTTATTTATCGAATAAAACTCCAGGTTGCTATAGAGTTTTGTATTAATTATAGCAAGAAATATACAAGATAGTAACGCGACATAATATATACCATTATAATCTTCGTAGGCATATCGATGCGTCACTCAGTCTTCTATTCTCTCTCTACTCTACTCTGCCTGGGGTTAGTGTAGGTTCGTACTATAAATATAATGTTACAATAACAATACCATTTCAAAAAGGTTGTCTTGGCCTTGTCACCCGCGTTGAGTGTCTCGTTCATTGCAATTAAACAATAATATTATGTGTAGTAGGTAATGTAAGTAACCTTCGTCTAGACCTCGAAATAGTCGGGTTGCCGTCACGATCTAATTTATGAAATACCCAGTGTTTTTCTGATACACTATACCTCCCCTCTTTTGTGAATGCTCCTTATTTTTGTTGTGGCAAAAATGAAGACATTCGAATAAACATAATTTGTAAACTATCCAAAATGTAAAAGATAAGCTATACAACATCATACGTAATTTTATGCGGTTACATAATAATAATAATAATGAACTAATAATAAAATGTTAGAGATCTTTACGTATCTTGTTAAAATTAGTATCTGGGATAAAAAAAAAATTTGAACTATCGGTTATTACAGTTTATTCATTTGCTTTTGTTTCCGTGGCTGGTAAAATACCAACATTATTGATTTAAAATCTCAATAATAATGAATATTCAGTCAATATGAGCGATTATTGTCCTTCTATTCGCACAAAATTTGAACTATTTTAAAGTTCTTGACTGTTTTTTTTTTGCTTGGCTGGCCAGCCCAAAATACAAAGAGGTGTTAAAATAGTTAAAATGCAAATAAATATATACATAAAAAGTAGAAAAATATATACATAAAGTAGAAAATTATACATAAAATTAGAAAAATATGCACATTAAAGTAGTAAGAAAAGTACAAGGTGTATAAGGTGTAATTATACATACCTTATACAAAATAAACATTGTGTTATATGTTATTCGAATGCACTGCACTTGTTCAATGTTTTGTCACTCGCGTAAGTGTTCTTCGGCACCGCTTAAGACTAATTTACAAAAATAAAAGTATGGAGATTAAGCTTAGAGATTCGCAAACGGTTGAATTCGATTTTTATGTACACTTTGTTTTTTACCCGTTGCGTCTTCTATTGTGCAATTTACTCCATCTCTACTCGTTATGGAGAAAAGACCCTTGTACAAAGGATCAAATTTTGTTCAGTTTTCGTTGTTTATTACAACTGGTTTAAGCTCTAATTGATTAACTTTTTTTATCGTAGGTTAGTTTACGCAGTTCTTTAGCTTTTGAGATATACCGTTGAGAGCTAATGTTTGTTGCTTGTATCAGGTGTCGAACTTCCTGATAATATGCATCCACATCGTATACAGGGTCAATTTTCTCTCCTAACAAATTTTCAAGCATTTCCGTTTTTCGTGCAAAAACTAATTCGAACAGAGTATAGTTGTGATCATGATAACTTGTGATATGCACTGGGCGTAGTGTTATAACAGAAACTGTAATATTTGATTAGTTCATCCCAATCGGTTTTTGATTCGTTAATATACATGCGTACATATTCGTTAAGGACTTTTTCGCTCACATCCTCCAATGCTTTGACTATGATAAGCCGTTGAAAATTTGTGATTTATGTTTTATAATTTCGTCAACTGTTGCAATACCTTATTCCTGTACTCTGTACCCATATATGTTCTTATCTCTTTCATTGTTCCATATGTGAGTATGAATTCGTCCATTATGGATTTTGCAATTATCTTTGCTTCCTTATTTGGAACCGGTACTATTTTTACATATTTTGTTAATTCGCATTGGATCGTAACTGCGTATTGATTGTTTTTTTAAGTTTTCTGGAACGGACCAATTATATCAATGCATACAATGTCGAAAGCTCTCTGTGGAGTAGGTGTAATAATCATGGGTTCCACATGAGTCACTTTCTTTTTATTTCATTGACATTTGGCACAATTTCTTACATAATTTGCTACATCTCTTGACATTCGTTTCCAACGATTCTTGGTTCTCAATTTTTTGAGTAGTTTCTTCGGTCCACAGTGTCCTCCCATTAGTGGATCATCGTGAATTTGTCTAATTAGATTTGTTTTCTCGTCGCGACTCGAGATAACAATTTTATCCTTATATAAAATAATATTTAAATTCTTCAGCACCATTCCCTATTTCCATTAATTTATTTATTGTGCACATTTTAAATATTTGGTCGTTTATTTTTAGCTTAACCTTATCAATATTGATTCGAGCTTTGACAATATTGTCGCTAGAGACATATTGCCATTAGTGATCATAATTTAATTTTCGTAATTTTCGGCGTTGGATGTACCTTTTTTCCTCAAGACTATCCTAAGATAGTTGGGCTTATTTTCGAATTTTACCAGGTAATTTAATTATACTGAAATTATGTAGGGTTTCTAGAATTTTCGGTTCTGGAATTTGAATTTTTGGTCTTTCAATATTCTTTGTTTCTTCTTTATCATCTCTCCTTGATATTGCTCTCGTTATTGCTAATACTTGTACGGACTTATTGGCTATTTCATTTAATTCGTCCACGCTGATTCTGGACAAGGCGTCAGCACCCACATTATCTTTCTATTTTATGTAGTTTTTTAGTCGAATTCTTTCAACTCGAGTCTCATTCTGGTCAATTTTGACGATGGGTTTTTCATTGCAAATAGGTAAACAAGTGGTTTGTGGCCGGACTTGACTGAATGTCTTCCCGTATAAATAAGCTCTAAAATGATTTATTGCCCAATGTATACCGACTAATTCTTTCTCTATTGTTGAATTATTTGCTTCTCCTTTCGTAAATGCTATAGAGGCGTTTGCAATGGGTAGATCTTTTCGCTGGAAGTTCTACGATAGAACTGCTCCACATGCCTCTTTCGATGCATGCGTGGTCAAAATAAATTCTTTCCTGAAATCGGGATACTGTAGAATTTTTTGGGTCTATTAGAGCGGCTTTTAAAGTGTTAGATGCATTTTGCCACTCCTGTGACCAGTTAAATAGAACATTTTTCTTGGTAAGCATATTTAACGGCTTTGCAATGCGTGCAAAGTCGGATATGAATCTACCATAAATGCAATAAAACGTTTTGCTTCGTCGGCATTCTTCGGGGTTGGATATTAGTTTATTATATCGTATTTAGAGTCGTCTGCTAAGATGCCTGCGCTTGTGATTTTGTGTCCTAAATATGTTACTTCGTTTTGAAAGAATGTACAATTTTCTGGGTTTAATTTTAAGTTGTGTTTCCTGCATGTCTCAAAAACGATTTTTAGGTTTTTAATGTGGTGGTTTTTCGAACAACCTATTACTATGATGTAGTCCATGTACAAAAAAGCTTTTTCGGGTTAAATACCTGCGAATGCGATATTCATCATTCTCTGAAAGCTATTAGGGCTAACTTTTAAACCGAATGGCAGTTTGGGAATCTGAAAACTCCTGTATCCGTGCTGAAAGTAGTGACATCTCTCGATTTTTCTTCTAGCGGAATCTGATGAAAACCTGCTTTCAGATTTAGGGTTGAAAAAAATTTGGCTCTTCCTAGTTGATCTAATATGTCATCAATTCTAGGTAAAGGAAATTTATCGGTCACTAGTTTATTTTGATTTATAACCCTAAAATCTGAGCAAAGTCTCCACGCTTTTTTGCCATTTGCTGATTTCTTTGGAACGAGTAATATCGAGCTGTTGATTGTTCAATAATTTTGTCTTCTAGCATTTTTTGCACTTGATTGTTTATTTCGTCTTTTTGAACATGCGGTTTCTATAGTTCTTGATGTACACAGGATTTTGGTCTGTCAATTTTAATGTTAGTTTATAGAAGTTATTTGTTGTTAATTTGTCTGTTAGAGCAAAAATGTCGGAAAATTCCTTACATAGAGCAATTGCTTCAGTTTTTGCTAAGTCTGGTATCTACTTGTTTTGTTCTTGTTGTAAAACTGCTTCTCTATTTTCCATTGTAGTATCTATGTTGTAAATCTGATAGTTATCTAAACTTTCTGTTTCTATGTCTTCGTTTTTTATTGTGACACTTTCGAGCGTTGTGTATAAAATTCTCACAAATGGACTTTCTTCAGAAACGATTGAGGATGCTATAAAAACACCTGCTTTGTTTAAAACCACTGAACTTCCTTTTAAGCGTTTCAAGTTTTTTTATTTTTCCTACTATTTCACATCTTGGAGAGATTGTGAGGCTGTCTTCTAATGGGCCTGAGAGGATGGGTAAGTTTACAAACCGATTTCCAATTTTTACAGCCATGATCCAGTTGGCATAATCTAGGTGACATTGATTTTTTTGCTATAAAATCTCTACCTAGGATTCCATCTGCGGGAATCGGAAAGTTGTCGTTAACTACATGAAATTTGTGACTTACTTGATATTCTTTGAAGTAAAGTTTTGTTTTTATAGTACCTATTAATGCTGTCGTACCATCTGTGACTATTTTGCAGACTTCGGTTTTGTTTATTGCAGTTAAACAATAATATTACGTGTAGTAGGTAATGTAAATAACCTTCGTCTAGACCGCGACATAGTCGGGTTGCCATCACGATCTAATTTATGAAACACCGAGTGTTTTTCTGATACACTACACGGCCAGTCCACTCCTCGAAAAACAGCTGCCAATACCTCCAATGTAAGCAGCCCAACCAAAACCGCCGCCGAGCCGCCATGATGAACGCCACTAACCGCCATCGCTGCCGCCTGTCTTGTCCGCCTTCGCTGCTACTATATAGGTATCCGATCACACTGCACGTTCTTTCCGAAGCTGGTGCTAGGTCCGTTCCGATTAATCCTACTTTCTTTCATTACAAGAATGGTGTATCATCAGTGCAGGAAGCCTTGTCAGGTCAATTACCGTCATCGCACCATATCCATTGCTTCGTTATCATCCTACCATACCGTTATCATTTGCTCTTTATCGCCATCGTTTCATATTTCCGCAGATCTTTTATTGATCAGGCCGCGGGTATTCATAACCATCAGTACCATCACAAACAAATTAGCTCTAATTTTATTTGTGGTACCATGTCAGAAGGAGCTATTTTGTACCGCTGTTGAACCGTCCGTCGAGAAGGTGAGATCTTGGAACTTGGACTTAATCGTATTCTATATTCATATTTCTTACCGGTACCTTACGTATATCATACCCCTCCCCCCTCTGGTAATACTTTATTTAGTTATTCTTTATTAGATACTTTAGGTTAGTGTGATTTTCATAGGAGTAATATTTTAGGTAGGGTGACGCTCGAGAAGTAACCATTGGATGGCATAAGTAATGGATAAAATTAAGTATGTGATAGGAATGCAAGCTGAACCAATCCAAAGCACCTTACAGTTCTTTAACATGATGGCAAATATTCCGTCCGGTCTTGGTGGGTTTTGCGTATCTAGTTCTTTGAGGATTTGACAAATATCAGGGTGATAAAACTTAACTAGAATGTTTTTCTAAAAAGCGTGAAAATCTTTAAATATGTGCCTATTCCAAATGATCATGATGACACTATTTTTGATCGAAGCCCAGAGGTAGGTCATGGAGGAGTTTTTGGGCCAGATATATCCTTCCTGGTGGGTCCGGACACCAACATTATCTCGACCCACTAAATCGGCCAAAAACTAATTGCTTAAATTTTTGCATTTACATTTACCTCGGTATTATATTTTCTCAGTGATGCTGCTATCTGACTATTTTGGTGGTGTCTAGGTCTCACAGATGGTGCCAGATTTATGGAAAGGTTATTTTGAATTATATATAGATACTGCATTGAAATATATCCAACTCAGGTATCTTTATCTTGTATTAAAACTTCTAGAAGCTTAATACTGATTTCAAATCAAATCACGAGCTGCCGGTTACCGCTGAGAAATCATTAAAAATATTATTATCATTTTGTCTTAAATATTTCGCTTATTATGCATTCCAAGGCCCGCAGAAGACGCAATATTTAAATAAGACGGTGACTTATTTGCATCATTTTATATTTTCTGAGAAATCTTCGTTGTAGGGTTGTGTTGCCTGTAACTTTAACAAGCTAAGCTGTAGATAATGGCAATTTTTATATCTTTGTCTAGTATCATTCATTTTATTTTCAGTACTATTTTAGTTCACTTCAACTTCACTAAGGCCGGAGTATATTTCCACTAAAAGCGCTTTATTAATAATTAATGACAATATTTTCAGAATCAGTTACCTCCCTTTGAAGATAACCGATTCATTCTATCAGCAGCCTTAAGCAATCGGCTTTATTCAACTGTTGTGTACTGTACATATCAGAAATATAACACAAGATGTACGATACGCAAATTAAAATGAACGTTAATATGAATAAAAGCAGTTTTCAAAGACCGGCTATAGGCTAGAGGATAAGAATTCCGTGGAACATCGCCTAGTCAGGCCGCAATTTGCAAGGGAACATTAAAGCTAAAATTAAATTAATTGGACGCGTATAACCGAAAGCTCAATCGCTTGCCAATATTCCATGCATCGTAAGTTGCAATTTTATCTATGTATACAATGTCACAGTTGAAATCCGCACCATGTCAAATGCAAAAAGAAACAACTTTTCCAAGGTAAATTTTTCAAAATTCGATCAAACTAGCTCATTTTGTCCATATCCATTTTGTCTAAATCAAATTGCATCCAGTTATAAATATTAATAAAATATATGCCATATGGTACGGACTACACCCATAAGTCATCAATTATTGTGTGAAATATAATAATATTACTTGTGTAAATAATCAGATTTTTTCTTAGGATGGCGTTTGTTCTTTACACCAGTTATTAAAACTCGGAAATTATTTTATTATTAAAAAAGTTTTAATATTCAGCCTTGCAAAGTCGTCAAAAGGACAGACGCACTCAGTTCAAGTGTAATAGAAGTTGTTTTAATTAAAAGGAAATCTTCAAATTTCCTTCGTAATCAAGTTTAAAATTAGGTCGTCTTCATTTCTTTCGTAATCAAGTATCTTCCAAGGAAATAACAAAAATAATTACTGCAGAAAAACAAAATAACGAGCATTAATTTGAATCTAAGTCGGTATTACTTTACTTTATGCAGAGATTTGCACAGCTTGAAATATACAGAGTATTTCCCTTTTCGAAAATCCACCAAACTTTTTTAGTTAGTGTTAGGATTTTCTTACAATTTAAAAGCCTAATGTATGTTAGAAAAATAAAAATTTTAACCTTATATAGATAGATGCTGGTCGATTTCTCGGTAAAAAATATATTAAGGCTTTTTATCATTCTTAAATTTAGCATCGCCCAAAATTAATATTTCTATAATACATCAAAACTAGTTGAGACAGAAAAGCTCAAAAATATGTTTTTTTTTATAAAGAAATTCTATTATATACGAGCCCCAAAACCATCCAATTGAAGGAAACGTTTTACAATACTTTTTGATTTTGACATATTTATCTTTTCTAGCAAAAGAACATAATAGATTTCTGTAAGCTAGAGATTTCGCACAACCCGATAGAGTATAGTCTAAAGGTGTAAGTCGCATCACCTTGGTGGCCAGTTTTCATCAGCATTTCTTGAAATCATGCATCCAGTAAATTTTTCGTGCAATGGGTTTTCTTCAGCCAAAATTATACAGTTCTGCTTACTTACAAAATCATTGAGCCAAAAATGCGCTTCATCAAAAAACACTATTTTTTTCCCGAAATGTGGGCCGACTTGCAGTTGCTCTAAACACCAGTGGGTGACGCATGTGGTGATGATCAGCTGGTTTCAGTTGTTGAGTTATTTGAATTTTATATGCCTTCAGATGCAGATCCTGATGCAAAATTCTCCAAGTGGTGAAGGAAGTGGTCGTCTGCTAAAGGTTTACTTCTTGAGAACGATATAGAACTGCGAGGTTCGGATTATCTCTTACACTCTGGCTCACAGCAGCGATGGTCTCCGGAGATCGGGCAACCCGACGACGCACAGAGATGAATTCATCTGCAACTGATTCAAGCTTTTGGACGAGACGGTAAATAGACCGCTCCGTTGGTCGATTACGTTAACCATAAATTTCTCGAAATATCTGGCAAACCGAACACTAACAGTCATTTTGATAGTAAAAGAGAATATTTTCTACTCGCTGTGGAATTGTGTACTTCTCCATAATTAATTGCCCATTACCATAGAAGAAAATAAAAATAAAAGAGAGTATCCCTTAATGGGGAAAACAACTTCTATCCTAAAGTAAAACTGAAAACACTTCTATATATTTAAGAAAATAAGCAGCAACACAAAAATGGTGACTCTGAAATGCAAATTATTAAAAAAAAACTAAACAGGGTCAGTTATAAATGGACTAACGTCTTTATTTCTTTTTTATTTTGTATATCTTTCTTACTTTGTAAAAGATCTATATATGTCGTGATAATATTTTTTTTACAATTAACTTAACTGATAAATCAAGGATGTAATTTTTAACAAGATCTCTGTGTTCAAGACATCTAAACGAACTAAAGTATATGCGTTCTTTCAATATTGTTTTCATATTTGATTTTAAATGAGGATTATACCCATATTTTGACAATACATGAAGAACATGGTCATGAAATTTTGTTAAATAAATGCTAATTTTCTTACTTACATAAGTCAGTCTCTTCTTTGAATCAGTATATTCCTTAAAAACTACGAACATATATTGTGGTTCAACAGTATCAGTTAATAAATTAATGGCACATGTTTAACATTCTTGAGAGAGTTTAATCTCATTTGATGTGTAAACATCTTACGCGGCGGTATGAGGGTAAATATCGGCAAATGGGACGGAAATGTGCAAACGGATGAGGACGGAAATGTGCTAAACCAATTAAAGTCTATGCGCTCTTTCAATATTATTTTAATCTGCTACACACCCATGAACATAATATTTGCCAGGTGTCTTGACTGAAGTTTTAAATGACATTTTTGAATTGTTGAATCCCAACATACCTAGTGGTTTGAGAATTATGTCTAATATTACATTTTACATATTCTACTTTCTACATGATATTATAATATATACGACGTTATTTTCAAAATTGTGTATATGCCATTAATGTTTTTAAATTGTAAAAAAAAACTATAATGAAAGGATGTTATCCATACCATTGCCGAGTTATTCTCCCTTTAAGCAATATCCTAATGAGAAGCTCTCAAAACTGAAATCGTGTTGTTTCAACTGCTTTCTTTTCTGCAGATCCCAGCTACGGATTATGTTGTCTTAGCAACCCTTTCTGAACTTATGTCTGTCTACACAGTCGACTTTGTTACCCTGTCCCTGTAATCTATTACATTTAGTTAATATGGCATAGTTGTTTAGAAAATACCAAAACATATTTCCTGTTTTTTAGTAGACCAGTTTTGCTGCTTGCTAACCCAAACAAAACAGAAAAAAATGTTTTTTCCAATAACGATTTATAAAGGCATAGCTTCATATGCGTTTTATTTACTTAAATAGCAATAACTGGAAGCATTATATTAAACACTGGCCCTTTTTTAGATATTATGAAAAAAAAGTCCCCTTAAAAGTCCCCACCCTATGCTTGCAATAGTAACTTTTGAAAATGAAACTGCTGATAATCTTAAGCATAAAGGAGAAACATGGCCTAATAACTTTGACTTTAGATTCGTGGTCAGGGCCACAAAAAATGTGTACCAAAAATTATTAAAATCGGCGAGAAGTTAGTTTGAGTTAGTAAATAAATAATATTTTTATCCGATCGGACGAAAAACGACACCTTTCCGATGTGTTTTCTCACCGCAAAAGTCATGATTCCAGTATATTGTATTCGTTGTTTGGCAACATGCAATAACAGTACAAGAATAGAAAATAACTGTCCGGGAATATAACATTCCCGTCCTAGGTCGGGAATGTAACATTTCTGTCCATTCAAATGCCTTGTTTGTCAGATCTGACGTCTATCAAAAGTAACATTTAGCTGTAGTTTCCGTAGCTACGTAATAAACTTCAAGCTCGCTAGATTCAAAACTTGATATTATGTTGAGTTTAAATTTAAAACACCGTTTTTATTTAGAGTAATATTTGGTTCTATTTTTATAAGTACGTATTCTAATTAATTTCGATCGGATAAAAAATAGTATGCGCAACTCGTAGGAAAAGCACATTCCTGGACTCCTATGTTGCTGGCCTCGGCTGCGCCTCGTCAAGCCACTACCACAGTCGTCCAGGAATATTTTGCTTTTCCTCCTAGTTACACAATATACTATTGCCAAAAATATAATATTGGCAGTCAATCATGAAATCCTGGCTAGGAAAAAACATTTGAAAAAGATACTAACAAGAGGGCCTTCATATTGTCTAAACCGACCTTCCTCAAATACATAGAACATCATAAATGGTAATTGTTTACATAAATGGTAATTGTTTACAATATGGGCGCACGTTAAACTTTACTATTTCTGTACTTGAAGTGTTAAACTCGATAAAAATGCGCTTTTTAAATCGTTTTCTGATGGTGGTAACCCAAACTAACCAATATTTATATTATACAGTTTTGTTGTTTACTATCCGCGCGCACGCCATATTTCTGGATTTTTTGGCCGTAAACAATTTCATTCTATAGAAATATATATGTTTTGAGGAGTTTTGGTGGCGCACATCAATATTAGGTGTAATTTTCGAATACAAAGAGTTTCAAATGGTAGATCTCTTACTAATTATTTATAATTGTTTATATATCTGCTAAGCGCAAGCCTTACTTCGTGCAAGCTTGAACAAAATAATGTCGATTAGTTTGAATTTGGATGTTTCGGTTAGATTAAACCAATACGAGATAGCGCGAAGTATTTTGCGCAATCCTGGGCGAAATAATTTTGATTATTTTGGGCTAGAACCGTCTTTAATATACTAGCGGCTAGGTCGCGCCGGTCGAGATCGTTCCCGACGGAAATTTTCAGAAGCATTATAATATATCAAGTCACGCATGGCCATCCGCTCGCTCCGGCGGCGCACAGTGCTCCGTTTATATGGGATAATGGGACAAAAATCACCGCAGTCTCGTTATTGACGTCATTTGGCTAAAATTTGGTACTTGGGGGTTTTTGAATTCAGCGATCAAGAATTTGAGGTCAAAATTGAAGTGTAGCAATTTTGGAAAGATTTTTTCCAGATTACTTGAAAAACATGTCGAATAAAAGCTGATGGGGACTTGTTTTTGGCAGTATTTGATATGCCCTGGATAGACATTTCCTCATTTGATAAGGACTGTATTTTCTGGATAGTAATAAAAATCTTGATATTTTCGTTTATCCCGGAATTGAAAAAGTTTGTAATTTTGAGTCAAAGTAAAATTTTATCTTTAATTGAGGAGCTTAACATTTTCCTCTATAACAGTTTTAGTTATTCTGAAAAAAGATATAATTAGACCTGGAACACTTTTGAGCAGGTAGGTTAGGGACCCTATTATTGAAATTATAGAAAACGGAAAGTATCGCACATTCTGACAATGAACGATCATTTGAATTTTTCTACCTTTTGACATTAATTACTTGTTTTTGATTGAAATTATTTCTGCTGGTGCTTGGTAATAGAGAGAAACAAATGAATTTCCACTGAATGTAACGTCATTCGTGTCTTATAAGTGAGCGAATACGAGGATTTAAGCAACGAGATCCATTCTTTCAAAAGAAACGATTTATATTCCTTGTCACCTTAAAGAACCATTTCTTTGCCTAAGGCAAAATTTTACCATAGGTCTTAAAGCTAATAAAGAGGACAACTAACAATATTTTTATTTATTAATAAATGGTTTAAATTTTTATAATCGGTTTGAAATAACCAAAATACATATTAAAAAATATATAACAAACAATATATAAACAATATTAACAGTTAACAATAACAGAAAACATAAACTTTTTTCAATTTAAGCAACATAGGTCAGACTTTAAAACAATAATTTAAACGGATAATTAATATAATAAACTTAATAACAGGAACAATATGATATACAGTGTCATCCAAAGAGTTTACAACAAATGGGAATTTTTTTTACTACTGAGATTTAGGAAAAAAATATGGCAAATCAAGTCAGCATAATAAATGACAAAAAAAGGCACTATGACATATGTCACGTGACAATTGTCATGGCGGGAAATTAAAAATTTCCACTTTAAATATGCGAAAAGTGAGGTTAGGTGACCAGATATCAAAAAATGTCAAAGAGGAAAGTTGTTCAGGATTCATTTTTACCCTTATTAGAAAAATGTGACGACTTTTCATATTTTTTACTGCCTATCCAATCTTCAATTAAATCGGCATTGGTAATACGTCGATGACCTAAAAAAATCATAACTCCTATATAAGCAGGAAGTAGCACAAAAATTTGACAAGGTTATAAACTACCAACCATAAGTAATCTGTAACAGTCCACAGCACAGGATATTTTGCATAGAACTTTTTAAAAGTTTCCTCCAATCGGTGAATGTATCACAGTTTACATATATGGCATACTAGTTACGAATGCACGTCACTTATCCCATATCAAATGATATTGCTATATATGTATGTCAATACAGAGATGTAGTATATCAGGTCATAGTCAAAAATTCACAACCACTGAACATTACAATCTAAGAAACTAATTTTATTGATTACTTAATTGAATTGCTATAATCCTTCATTTAGCTGCTATAAGTTATGATTTGTCCATGCACGACGCCGCGGAGGCATGGTGTCCGGCGAAATATATATAAGTTTTTACTACTTTGGTTCCTTCTGGATCATTTGCAACAGATTGGCAGTACATTTGATATGTATCGATATCCGAATATTGTCCACGGGCGGCCTCACTGTGCGGCGCAACCAGACAAAACTAACTAAGGTGTGCCCAAATTGAAGAAAAATGTTTACAAAATATAACCTTAAAAAAATAAAAAAAAAGTCTTGCCACTGACGGGAATCGAACCCGAGCCGCCTGCACGGCAAGCAGAGGCGCTGACCAGTACATCACTAGACCTGTTGAAATAAATTCGACATTACAAGCTTTAATATATTTATCTATGAGTTCGTTTAAGCCAGTAAGAGGTGGCGTTAAGGGTAGGGCGATGTAAAATCTTGTGCGAAGCGCAAGCCAGGTCGGAATGATTTCGGTTATTCTGAGGATTAGTTCAGCATTAGTTACTTTTTTTCGAATTGCCTAATTTTTGGTTAGCTTCAGATAGTTTTGGTTATATTTTTGGGTTAGTTTTAGTTAATAGCTTTGGTTAGTTTTCTTTAAAATGGGTCATTTTAAGCCGTTATTGATTACTTTTAGTTTGGATTAGTTCGGTCTATGTTTTGGAATTCCCTATATAATATAAATATTAGTAAATATGGGTTTCCGCCATCAAAAAACGATTTAAAATGCTCATTTGTATCCAGTTCAACAGTTTTAGGTACAAATATAGCAAAATTTAGCGTGCGCTCTTATAGTAAACAATAAATAGGCCAGGGGTAATTATTTAATAAACTGTCGCTGGTTTAAAATGCCCTGTATAATTTAAATATTGGTTAATATATGTTTGCGCCAAAAGAAAAACGATTTTAATGAGCATTTTTATCGAGTTTAACGGTTTAAAGTACAAAAATCGGAAAATTTAGTGTGCACCCATATAGTAAACTGTTACCTTTTAAATATTTCAAAAACAAAATTTACGAAAAAAAATAGATGCTTACCAATGCAACGGCTGCTACTCGCACCACCAATACCGCCATCCACCGTCGCGTCGGCGACGCGACGCCCCAGAACAATTTTAAACTCAAATTATAAATCGATTAAACCGATTTTTTTTAATCAACAACCGTCAAACCGCCATTTTTGAATTCTCGACCGCATACTTTTAGCACACACAGCTTAGTAGATATTTGTAGTAAGCTTTTAGTTCCACTAATGCTAGTACCTCCATGCGCGGCTGGAATTGCGCACGGCAACGGTCAATGTCAAAACTCTATGCCAAATTTCCCATAAGAATAAAACACTATCTTTATTTTTGTATTCCTCTATGCCCATTACAACTGGACACAACTGTTGACGTTTGATCTTGACATGTCAGGCAATGTCGCCTCTGATACATTTAAAAGTTCTGGTGCCCTTATTGGAAAACCCATTACAAGTACTCTTAAATTATGTATTGCAGTCGTTTTTATTTTAAAATAACAAACCAGTAGAGGAGTTAAAGTAAAGTATGTCTCTGCCAGAGAGCATGAGAGCGTTTGAAAGGAAATAGGTAAGTAGTCGTTTTGTACTTAGGACCAATACTACGAAAGTCAAACAAGCGATCCACTCACGATACTGCACCGTCGTACGATTTTGTCGCATCCAACGAAATTCAAGTCGTACGATTTGACCGCAGACAAACTGGTTTGTCTGCTGCAGTACAATACCGTCGGTTGGACCGATTTTTTGACCATGTGTGGCTGACTGCCGCCGACTGCCGCATATTGCGTGGCGCATTACTGTTTATTCATTTTGAATCAAAGAAGTTACCGCTGACAACAATTCAACGTTAGTAGATTCAACCATGCACCGGTAGTTTCCCAATCCTCTGGATGCAATCGCAACTCTCCTAATAAATTAACATTATTTAGTGAACCTCGTTTCATAAGCCAATATTTGCCCAAAATCTACGTTTCCGGCGCTTAGGTTTCTTTTTACTCTTGATTTCGCAAAGTGCAAGAGACGCTAAAATTAAAACCCTTTGATCAGACATGTTTGAAATCCAAGAACATACTGCGGCGCAGTATCGTGTGTATCCTCGTCAAACTTTCGATCAAATCGGACAACGCTGTCGTACGATACTGTAGCGACGTGCTATTTTGTTGCATCCAACGAAATTGAACGCAATTTGATCATGTGTGCGCGTGCCTGCAACAAAATCGTACGATTTGACCGCAGACAAACTGATTTGTCTGCTGCAGTACAACATCATCGGATGGACTGATTTTTCACCGTGTGTGGCCGACTGCTGCATATTGCATGGCACACGCTTTTGTGTGTGTGTGTCTTCTTTTTGAATCAAATAAGTTACCGCTGACAACAACTCCACGTAAATAGATTCATCCATGCGAAGGTAGTTTCTCCAATCGTCTGGATGCAATCTCAACTCTTCTAATAAATTAGCATGACTCAGTGATCCCCGTATCAAATCGTACAACGCCGTCTTACAATCCTGTTGTACGACGCCGTAGTGAGTGGCCTGCTTTAGGGTTGGCTCAATGTTGACCTCAATATTGTAGAACAAGTGTCATATTCCAGATACCTTACCTGAGCGCTACCCCTTAAACAAAAGCGAGATTATGATACGCGGTCATGCGAGGACTACAATGCTCAAACTAAAAAACCCTTTTTCTGGTACTATTATTCGTCAAATAATATACGTGTGACCTATCATACTCCATCGGTCGGAAAGGTGGTCGCCTCAAATCAAAACTTTGCACAGCATTGAGGCATTTTAAATATGGGCGTTTCAAAAATTCTTCACATTCTATAAGCTGCACACATGACCAACGAAGACTTATTTAGAACACCAGGTGATGAAAGAAGGCTCCTAAATATCACAAAAAAGGGTAAAATACTTTAATATTAATTGGGTCACATTATTCTAGTTACTCTATCTGTACACATGGAAATTAATTTTACAAAGTCAGATAAAAGCCGAGACTCTGAGTTAAAATAACCTTGTATCTTCGAAATAAAAGAGAATGATCAGTAATCAGATATCCTGCCATAATTTTCCGATAGAGAGAGACCTAGCTTAAGGTAGACGGCATGCGGCTGAGCAAATAGTACGGAAAGAAGAAGAAGACGACGAAGAAGAAAAAAGAGAAAAAGACTAGAGGCGACTAACTTTATAAAATTAACGTTTTATTCTCCGGCAAGCAAAAACTGATTTAAAGGCAAAATTTTAATTAAACCATTCAATAAGCAGGCCCATTTGAAGACATCTTTTATCTCTGAGAACTGCTTACTTTATTGTCAAGAAACAAAATTTTCAGTAGGCAAAGTATGATATTACCTATAGGAATAAGACTGTGCATTTAAAAAACCATACATAATTCAAATGTACTCGAGCCGAGACTTAAACACAGCAAAAATGTCTAAAGACCAAAATCTAAAAGCACGTTATGATGATTAAAAATACGTTTCTCGAGTAGTAAAATAAAGCGTTCAATAAAATAAACAAAAAGAGGGCAGAAGCAAGGGGGTCATAAACTTGTCCTCGTAACACTCGCCCAAATTGTAATAAGCCCTTGTAATAAGAAAATCGTCCATAAATCGGAGTGAGTTGACATTCCTAATTCGAATGGCCAAGTGGTTGTATATTTTTCTGCAATCATAAATAAGGGAAACTTTATGATTTTTTTAGTAGGTATGCGCAGAGGCAAATTCAAAACAGCCCCACGCTGAGGTGGAGAATCCTGGATGCCCCGACGATAGTTAAAAGCAAGAGCGGCGATAAATAAAAAGAAAATGTAAGTATACTCTGCGATAGGAAGTGCTGCCTAGAAAAATCCCTCTGATTCACAACAGTAATGAAATGAACAGCCTTCTTGCATAATAGTGTCTTACAAGGGAACGTCATACCTGAGGTGAGATTTAAAAATGGCCAAAGAGACTACTTTTGGCCATCTTAATGGCAAGGCATGACGATGAAAGTTTCCCACTCACCTTCAATACATGAACCTCAAAGCGAAAATTCCATCAATAAGAATACCCAAAACCTTAGCGACATCCCGTTCTAAAGAAATTCGGCACTCAAACGCAAACTCTACACGTCATATCTAAAATACATTCGTTCTTGATGAATCACAACATTTTTTAATTTTTTTGTGTTTTGTCGTGCTACACAACATAGGTGTGAATCTCCTTGAAATATCAACCCAAACGAGGTCATTCATATACTGTAGGAACACCACACTCAATACAGCAAAGTGGCCACAGCATTCTCGAAATGATCGCCGACTGAATTCAACCTAGAAGGTAAAATTCTAACTAATCAAGAGCAGAACCCCTAAACCCATACTGTTCAGGCTTCGATAGCGGTATTTTGTGATTCACACAGTCAAAGGCCTTAGACAGATATCAGAACACCACTGCCGCCGCCCTCTTTTGATTCACATGACAGTTCACCGTTTTTGCAAAACACGGTGACTTGTCCTGTTTTCACACCCTGTATATTAACCGATCGTATCCAAATTCACGAAAAACCAAAAAATGCATTCATATTGAACTCTGAAATCCGTAACTGATTCTAGGTAATGATGTTGAAGTTGAATGAGCCTATATAGCACCAAACCTTCTCTATAAATTTTTTTCAGAGTTGACTATAAAGAAGTAGGACAAAAATTTGGTTTCTGCACAGTTCGCCTGCCTTGCGCAAAGATGGAATCGACGCCGATTATTTCAGGCTCTGTTGGACGACTCCTCTAACCCATGAGTGATTAATTGACTCGGCCAACACGCAGTCCGTCAATCTCGTCACATTCGCAGAAATTCCATCGTCCCTCAGGATATTTTGTTTTTAATATCTGGCAGACAATTTTAATCCTCATAAAACTCAGTAGGAAAAAAATAATGAACCAGGCACCGTGAAAGTAAGAAAGAGGGTGGTCAGAAAGAAGATATTTCTCGGCTAATCATCCCTCAATAATGCTATTAGGAGTAACCGGCTCTATCTCAATCTCCCAGTCCCTATAACCTGAACTTTTGCGCAGGCCATTATTACTGACAAACTCTACTTCTGTCTCTGCGCATTTACAAGTTTACGATTAGCACTGCGATACTTCATCTTACAAATGTTTGCCTTTTTCTCCATTTCAATTGCAATTCTTTTTGAAAATAGAGCGTTGCCAAAGTCAATTCAAAACTTGACAAATCGCACGAGTTTTTTTATTGTACATTGCATTTACTAACCATTTTCATTTTTAGATTTATTCGTTCTTGACAACGGGAGCAGATAGGTTCCTCAAAACGTCGACGGTTTTCCGGTTTCTTTTAGGTTTTTCAGCTTCTTGTTTCAGGGTGTAAACAGCATTTGCCAGAGCCAAGACGGCTATATTTTACAAAGAATTGTACACATTGAAGGCAAACATTTGTAAGATAGACAAATATAACATATCTACACTGTGATACTTATTACATTACAAAATAAGATTTACGACATCACGTATTTCTGAGACCCTGTATAAGCCAGGACTTGCGCTTTTTATCTCCAGGTTTCATCCAACGCAGTAGAAAACCCGATCAAAAATACCTCACAAATCAACGTGAAACGCGACATTAGGTTTCGGAAATCGTGCCACATCCAGCCAATTTTCACCAAGTCACAAATTATAAACATCTTAAAGCTAGTCCTATCAAAAATCTGCTACGTCGACGTTTACATTTTACTTTAGCAGGCGCAATATTTCAATTACAATTATTAGGTTTTTAAATTTGAACACGTGTACTCAATCCTGGTAGCAGAAGTCTTAGTGACACGAGTCGTCAAATCAGCAAGCATCCTTAAATCATAAGACCTAAGTAACTTCTCCAACAGGAGAGCATTAGCAGAATTCTTTTTATTAAAATTAATATTAAAAGCTTCAGTGAGAAGTAATTTTGTGCGTGAGAGAACAACGTCGAGCCTCGTCAAGAATTTCCCAACCTGAGTCGGGGGAGGATGGTAAATACATATTATATTATTTAACTGACAGAAGCCTGTAGAGAACTCGAAAGTTTCCTCTTCTAGGAGGTAATAAAATTTTTCGACACTTACAAAATAGTAATTTAATGAGGACAGACTTAGACAAAAGAATTGTTCCTACCAAACACAGAAATTTGTATTAAAAAAAATATTTGCGAACAGTCAATGTTCAGTAATCAGAACCATGACTCTCACAGCATCAACCCGAATGTTAGAAATATGAACATCAGATTATCTTGTATACAAGCAAAATATATAGTTGAGCAGAATGATATTTAGCAAAACATTACAAAATGTCTCATACAAAATTTACCATGTGGACATGTTACCTAAATTTGCTATTGCCTACAAATATTTAAATTAATCTCCTATGACTGATTACCCTTACCATACCTCATATTCGAACACAATTATTATTAATATCGCACAACACATATTGAAATAACCCAGCCCCATCCTACATATATATTTTTTTGATTTTCAATTTTTGTTCTTAAGCCTAATTTATTTTGCTAGTTATGATGTAATTCTACATTGTCTAATTAAAGAAAGAAACGAAAATAATCTGAGTTTAAATCATTGCCATGAATAAATCAGCTAAATGTATATAAGGGAGACGCGGTAAGGGCACCGTCTATAGATATATTACCTATGGTATGGTAAGGGTTACCACACAGCCGCGCTAGCCCAGGAGCATATAAAAACGGCACGCAAAGCGCGTCGCGGGATATTCTGAATCGAGAGTTCAGCGATTAGGTAACTAAAGAGTCTGGCAGATTATTGCGGGATTAACAGGGCCCGCTAATTTCAACTACCGTGGCTCAATTCGCCATGACTCTGCGGATATTCTCCTAACTTCAAATATGGGCGTGCGCTGTGTTGCCAGGACGACGTTATTCGGCTGATAAGGCGATGCAGGACGTGTCCATAGATCTACATGTAAAATTACATTTCTAATACAGTTAATATCTCTATCTAAAATTAGTAAGTAACAAAATGCCGCAATCCACTCGCAGTAACCAGACGATACCATCCGAAGGAGCAATGGAAAAAAACAACGTTTCTGTGTGTACTATTCCAGGTGAGAACCAATTCTATTACGCAAAATGTATACTCTCATTATTTTAATTTCACGAAACTCTATATTCTGGTGGCACTTACATAAGGGCTTCATCCCATTTTCTTGTCGCAAAAGCAGGTAAAATTTCGGCTAGAATCAGGGAGGACAGTAAATCGTTAAAATCTCTTCAAATATGGCATGGCTTGCAAGATTGCAAGTTTAAATGCAATCAAAAATCACGCAATAAGGAATTTAATTAACTCATAAAACCAACGGATTACTGACAAAAATAAAACAGACTTATCTTTCTATTACCTCGAGGGCCAGCTAATAGACTAAAATTGCAAATCTTTTGCCAAGAAGACATCTGGCACTGATACGACAAATACCGTTAGATGCAATAATTCGTAGACAGGATAGCGACAGTTTTAATTAGGGGATCGCAAAACTGAGACCGAGACCAAGACCTTGGTTTCGGTCTCGGTCTCGGTCTTGTCTCGGTTTGGTCTCAATTTGAGCAACTAAAGAGCAATTAAATAATTTACTGTTTTATTTCGTTAATAACACAAACGCTACTTCGGAATGTTAGGAGGATTATAAATAGTGTAGAAACTATACCGAGTGTCATTTAAGCTGAATAAGTTCCGGTACAACTGAAAGCAATATCTTATTAATATTTCATTGAAAATGTGACCTTTCCATTTTAAATTTTGAGGACGTATGATCCTAAATCTAAACCTCAAAAATCATCATAACTGCCATCAGTGTAACTGCTCTATGACTTACAGGTTTCCAAATTAAAAAAAAAATAAAGTGTGTGCAGTTACGGAAAAATCCGTAGGCAGTCGCAGTACTTCAGTTAATATCCAACATGTGAGATATTTTAGTGTTACGGCAACATTTACAAAAGGCACAGGAAGGAACGGGATGGGAATGGGACACAAATTATTATTTTTAACTTCAGTGAGTATGTCAAGATCGCAAGTATGTGTAAAGTTTCATTTTCAATACCCTTCGATTGTTGTTTTGAAATATTATGATGAATATATCAATGGTAAAAAAAAATAAATAAAATGGTTCTCCGTATCGCACTGATAAGCAAACATACATATATAAGTGATTTTCTCTTAAAAATACCAATTCTCAAAATAGTTTGTAAACGACTAGTTTTTAGTAACACGTTTTATTTGGCCAATACACCTTCGCCAGTACAGTTATCATAATTACATAACGCCATGAGTCGACTCTGCTATCGTACAATAACTATATCTACGCCTTATTTCTCATCTATCTATATACTCCGTATTATATAACAGAGATTTGATTCTACTGCTGCGCCATTCGTTTTCCAGGATTGTCACGTCCTCGTTTATTTGAACGTCGCACGTCGCCTCTCCAAAATTTGCTTGTTACATTCGGCCATCCTGCAACAATTAATGCCCTCATTAATTTAACTCGCCAGTAAATCAACCAGATCTTATCGATCTGTGCATTCGCCATAACACCAAATCGCCTACCCTAAAGGTTTTGCCTGTGGTTGCAACCTTACGCCTTTTATCGAATATCACCTTTATATTACGCCTTTGTCAGATTTTCCACTCGCCTTTAAATCGCCACAGCTCTCGCCTTTCGCCAACAGAGCATTCGCCATTTGCACCTCGCCAGTCAAACTCACTCGCATGCACCTTTCAACCTGACCATTCACACTTTGCACCTCGCCAGTCAGACTCACTTGCATGCACCTTTCAACCTAACCTTTCGCCCTCGGTGTTTTACACTTCGCCTCGCCAAAAAGTCAGCAAACGCCTTGCTCGTAAACGCCAGCCCGCGCCAGCAGTTGGAAATAGTACGCCTTGAATACCCAAAATTCGCCAAACGCCTCTCTCAATTTGAGAATCGCCTCAGAAGACCGCAAAGTCTTCGTCGCCTTCGCCTGCGCATAATCCTGGACTTCCTTGCCCCTCCATTTCCACAATATCGGTTGATGGACGCCGATATCTGTCAAAAGAGGAAAGAAAGCCAGTATACAAGTCGCCAGGGGAAGAGCAACCAAATGCCCTCGCATTCGCCTGTAGATCGAGAGGTAGACCGTCAATCAGACATGAAAACGCCTTTGTGCCTGAAAGCCCACACCTTTCGATCAACGCCATTTTATCATGATAATAATGGGTCATGGTTTCGCCGTCCAATTTAACCCTCGCTATCATCTCCTTGAGCAGCTGAGCAAAGTCATGCACTCTAGGAAACGCCTTCCTAAGAGCCGCCTTCCAGTCTTCCCATGAGAGGTCATATTCATCGAGCCGATTAAACCAGCCCCTTGCTGCGCCTTGCAATTTCGCCTGCATAAAATACGCTCTCTCATAGTTCGACCATTCATGAATATCGCCCAACTGATCAACCTTGCTCAACCACCTGACTACGTTACAGTCCCGGCTATAAGGATCGAAAGGGTCAATAATGTCGCCGCCTGCCCTTGCCCTTGACCCCATACAGCCCGAACTGCAAGCGGAGTCCGCTCTATCGCTACAAGCATGCTCTACTACCGCCTGAGGAACGCGCTCACCTGATTTTTCGCCCTTCTTGTTGCCCTTGGTACCGCCAGTACCAACGGTCGCCCTTTGCTTCGTCGCCTTTACCATTTCGGCCGCCTTTTGCTTCGCGCCCTTGCCATTTCGGCCGCCACAATCTGCTGGATACTACTTGCCAAACCGCCTTTCAACAGCTTATGTACCATGGAGACTGTTTCGTCTTCCATCGCCGAATCGCCTTCGCCGTGGTCACCGTCGCTTAATTCCAACTCGTAATCGAGCTCTAACTCGTCACTTCTGCCTTCCTCCATAGGAAATCACTTGAAAAACGCCTTTTAAACACCAATGCCAATAAACACAGTTAAAATACGCCACAATTTTTACAATAATCACTAATTAATTAGCACACACTTCTTTATTATTATCGTGAATATCTGAAAAATCGCCAAATGTCAATCCACTGTCAAGGATAGCAACAAACGCCCGCCTTTTGTTATGAGTTTTTGTGATATCGCCACTCACAAAAAAAGAAGAGGTTGCCACTGCGATTTAACTCGCCGAAATCGCGTATTTCACCGTTCTCCACAACAAATAACACAATACGTAGGTTATCCCGACTTCTGATCTGTAAACAACTAGTTTTTAGTAACACGTTTTATTTGGCCAATACACCTTCGCCAGTACAGTTATCATAATTACATAACGCCATGAGTCGACTCTGCTATCGTACAATAACTATATCTACGCCTTATTTCTCATCTATCTATATACTCCGTATTATATAACAGAGATTTGATTCTACTGCTGCGCCATTCGTTTTCCAGGATTGTCACGTCCTCGTTTATTTGAACGTCGCACGTCGCCTCTCCAAAATTTGCTTGTTACAAGTTATTTGATTTACTAGGCATCAAAGTAGTAGATTGACTGCTGCGGCTGATAGTTCATAGCCAAGCGTAGCGAGGCTAGGAATTCAGCTAAGGCAGTCAATCTACTTTGCTGCCGAGTTAAACATATAATTTTTTCTCCGATTGTTTATAATGATATATGTATATTGTATATTTGCAATTTATTACAATTTCCACAATCGTTTTATTTTTCCTGTAGTGATAAATTAAGACAAAATTTGATAGAAATCGCAATTGTTGGTTGCTATGGAAATGTATATGTCCATAATAATTATAGTTTGACAACTTATGTCAAACGTTTTATTGCCATGGAGACTAATCATTTTGCTGCCTAGGCAGCAAAGCACTCACTTTGCTGCCAAGGCAGGAAAAGTAATATTTTGCTGATTGATATGTGTCTGCAAAATTAATATTTGCTGTCAATCGGAGAAAAACTAATTTTCCTTCTTCAAAAATCCCTATTACCTGTCTAGTGTGTTAGTGTCTAAAGTAAATGGGTACTTTACACACGGTAGTAGAAAAACTTTTCGAACGCGTTTTCACTTTTTATATACAGGATGTCCACGGATACAGTTTACAAGAGGGCAAACGGATTAAATTTTGCATGACGCGAAAATATGCCACTTTTAGAAAAATATCTTGAAAATACAATTGAAAGTGCTATTTTAAAGCTACTGTCCTCTACGGACCATTGCAACAAAATACTACAAATTGAGTTTTATAAAAATCGATATTTTCAGGTTTTTTTATTTATATTGTTATCGGAAGTAATTGCACAAGTGCATCAAAATTACCCATAATTTTGCATGACAGCGTGTTGTCTAAAAACTTCGGTGTCGGGCTCTTTCTCCAAAATATGAAAATGCCCGAATGCAGTTTTTCTAAGACAACACACTCGAATGCAAAATTATCTGGTTATTTTCATGCACGAGTGTAATTCGGGGGAATATTTCCCGAATAAGGACATAGTTTAAAAAATACATTTTTATTCTTTTTTTAATACAAACACGTACATGTAACTGTAAACAAAGCAATGAGACGTAAAAATACGATTTTTTTTTTACTCCGAAACGAGACATTTTTAATAATATATATTCACTTGACTTTGACGTTATTTATAAATTGTCGCTGTCATCGTAAGTTTACAATGGAATTACCACAAATACATACGATGCAATTATCGCCGTGCTCTTTCGGTTTCTACAGTGCAATTATCGGAAGTAATTGCACAAGTGCATCAAAATTACCGATAATTTTGCATGACAGCGTGTTGTCTAAAAAGTGCATGAGTTCATTTTCATATTTTGGAGAAAGAGCCCGACACCGAAGGTGGAGGGCTCTTTTTCCAAAATATGAAAATGACCGAATGCAGTTTTTCTAAGACAACACGCTCGAATGCAAAATTATCTAGTTATTTTGATGCACGAGTGTAATTCGGGGGAATATTTCCCGACGCGAGACATTTTCAAAGTATATTTTGACTTTGACGTAATTTATAAATTTTCCCTGTCATCATAAGTTTACAATGGAATTACCATAGATACGTACGATGCAATTATCGACGGGCTCTTTCGGTTTCTACAGTGCAATTATCGGAAGTAATTGCACAAGTGCATCAAAATTACCGATAATTTTGCACGACAGCGTGTTGTCTAAAAACTGCATGAGTTTATTTTCATATTTTGGAGAAAGTCCGACACCGAAGGTGGAGGGCTCTTTTTTCAAAATATGAAAATGACCGAATGCAGTTTTTCTAAGACAACACGCTCGAATGCAAAATTATCTGGTTATTTTGATGCACGAGTGTAATTCGGGGGAATATTTGCCGAATAAGGACATGGTTAAAAAATAAATACATGTTTATTCTTTTTTTAATGCAAAAACGTACATTATGTAACTGTAAGCAAAATAGAGATGCGCAAAAATACGATTTTTTTAATCCGAAACGAGACGTTTTTAATAATATATATTGACTTCATTTTGACGTCAAATTGTCGCTGTCATCGTAAGTCTACAATGGAATTACCATAGATACGTACGATGCAATTATCGCAGTGCTCTTTCGGTTTCTGCAGTGCAATAATCGCTGTAATTTTCCGAGAATTGCACTCCTCTAATGGGATTTTTTATACATGAGGGAAATATTCGCTGTAATTTTCCGAGAATTGCACTCCTCTAATGAGATTTTGTATACATGAGGGAAATATTCGCTGCATAAATTATGATGACGAGAGCTCTGCTTCGACCTTACGTTTGCGTAATTTGTTTAGGTCTTTCAACTTGCAAATGCATGTAGACTGCCCGACTCGTATCACCAGATTCTCGTCCAGTACCATTGACTATGTCTGCTCTAATTTCCCAAGCACAATGATAAATTGTAGCATTAAAAATGCAGCCTTATCTGATCACGAAGCTATTGTTTGTAAGGTGTCAGTTCCTAGAACGCATATTAAAACAGAGTCACGCTACGGACGAATTTTTGGTGATGGGAATTATGGGCGCTTTTGCAATTTGGCTGCCTCTGTTGATTGGGGCATTCTATGTAACCTGCCTGATCCTGTCTCTGAATTTCATGCAAATGTGTTACGCCTATTTAATGTTGCCTTTCCCGTTGTCAAACTTAAATCAAAAGTTACCTCGAATAAATCCTGGCTTACTAAGGTTCTGAAAATGTCTTCTAAAAACTTGCGCTCCCTTCACATTATCAAAAAGTATACTGACTATCCAGCCTTTCATCAGTATTTCAATACCTATCGCTCCTTATATCGTAGGCTTATCAGGATTTCCAAGCAGTCTTATTACTCAAATCGCATGAACAACAGTACAAATAAGCCAAGAGAATGCTGGAAGATTGTCAATGATATCAGAAGTAAAAGCAACTATAAACCAGGTGCTAACCCGGAAGTTCCCCTTGATAAACTGAATACTTTTTTCTGTGAAATTGCCCAAAATCTTCAACAGAAACTCAATCCAACAACAGAGCCCCTTAGTTATCTGTCCAATATGACTGTTCCAAATTCCTTCTTTTTTCAACCCACCGACTTCATTGAATTGAAGAGTATCTTAACCTCTATGAAAAGCAAGAATTCTTCTGGAGAGGATGGACTTTCAGCTAAGATTTTCCTCAACTTGTCCGACATTGCTTTAAAAACACTTGCTGACGCAATTAACATTTCTTGGACAATGGGCACATTTTCAAACTGTCTAAAATCAGCAAAAGTTATTCCAATTCATAAAGATGGCAATCTCGATGACCCTTCAAACTTTCGACCCATTTCTCTTCTGTCCACTCTATCGAAACTAATTGAGAAACTAGTCAAATTTCGTGTTATGTCTTATCTCAGATCAAATAATATCCTCAGTAAATCTCAGTTTGGTTTTAGGGAGGGCCATAATACTGATGACGCTGTATACAATTTCCTCTCTGAGTTGTATGCCCAAATTAATGGAGGTGGAGTTTCGGCGGCGGTTTTTTGTGACTTGTCAAAGGCGTTTGACTGCGTTAGTCATGAGATTCTGCTTCGGAAGCTCCACTGCAATGGGTTCAGAGGTGTAGTATGGTCTTGGTTCTCTTCTTATCTGAGAGGTCGTCGTCAGCGGGTCTTTAAGGGCTCTGAGTCATCAGAATACGGTTCATTAGCCTGGGGTGTGCCGCAGGGTTCCGTTTTGGGACCCATACTCTTTCTCCTGTATGTGAATGATCTTATGAATGTTGACATTCATGGACAAATCACTTTATTTGCCGACGACACCACAATTCTCTGGCATAGCCCTACCAGTGAGACCCTCCACCTAACCTTGTTGGCGGACCTTCAGAAGATAAAGGAATGGTTTGCCTCAAATCGCTTGTCGCTTAATTCTGATAAGACTAAGGTTTTATGTTTTAGGGGTAACCTTGAAAACGTATCGATTGACGGCAATCCAGTTGTACAGCACCAGCTCACTAAATTCCTTGGTGTAATCATTGATGATGAATTGAAGTTTGAGAATCACATAATTGATCTTAGCAAAAAAATATCGGTTGTGTGTTTTGCGGTGAGGGTGACAACGGAAGAGCTTGGTGCGGTGATTGGTCGGTCTGTCTATTTTGCTCTTATAGAGTCTCGTCTACGTTATGGCATCTGTTTCTGGGGTAATGCCAACATTTATCTTATACAGACACTTTTTATTCTCCAAAAACGAGCTCTTAGATACATATGCAAGGCAAAACCGCGGGATTCCTGCAGACGTTTATTCACTCAAGAAAACATTCTTACAATAACTTGTGTTTATATAATGGAAATTTCTAGCCTTCTATTTAAAAATCGGCATAAATTCATGATAGAAAACCCTAGATACACAACTCCTCAGCAAAATAATTTACAACTACCCATCCCTACCTCTACTCTAACTCAGAAATCAATTTTCTATGAGGGTAAAAAGATTTTCAATCACCTGCCGCGCGACATTAAGGAGGCAACATCACTCAAAGATTTTGGGCATCAACTAAAAAAAAATTTAACAGGGAAGGCATATTATAATCTTGCTGAGTTTTATGCTCAATGACTATATCTTATGCAATCTAAATGTGTTTGTATTTCAGTGTAGTGTTTTTTACTATTTTTACCTTCGTGCCTTGTGACTAGTATTAAATTATCTTCTTCTAAGTAATCGTCTCATTTTACAGTCATTTTATATATATGTATACATATTGTATTAGGAATTGGGAATCATTTATTTTCTTTTATTTTACTTTTATATTTGCTTTGTTAAAAACAATATTTGTTAAAACAATAAAGCGTACTTTTGACTTTAATTTTCCGAGAATTGCACTCCTCTAATGGGATTTTTTATACATGAGGGAAATATTCAATAAAATACACACACCGGCATAATTAGGGGAACGGGCAAAATTTATACTAAGTTTGACTTCAATTTTCTCTTGAACCCTTCACTCGATTTTGACTTTTTTTGTTAGATTGTAGCCTGGTTCTTTCAGAATTCGTTAGAGGTTTTGCTGATTTTAAAAAATTGATCCAAATGTCATATACATGGCTTCAAAAAAAGTAATGTTTTTTTGTCAATTTTTGGGACACTCCATAGAGTGAACGAATGAAATTCAATATCATTCGATAATGCCAAATTAAAGATTGATCCTTTCTGAACATTTTCTTTTTTTATTCATTCTGATACCTCGAATAATAAAGATGCTACAGGGTTTTGTTAAAAGTAGTGCATTGGCCTACTTTTTAAGGGTCAATGAATTTTCGTTAATCTTTAGTATGTTATAGAGACCATTAAATCTAATTATGGCAATAAGTTTCATTCCTGACAGTGTTACCGTTACTAATACAGGGATAAAGAAAAGTGCTTTCTATGTCTTCCATTTTGTGAAATGATATTTTCGAAGACCTTCCTTCACATTTGATCCAGGCTTAGGACTGGTCCAATTTGTGCTTTAGTGCATAAATTGGAGCGTGTTTATTTCTCTCTGTATAGATAACGGTAACACTATCAGGAATGAAACTTAATGTCATAAAAAATTTAGATTTAATGGTCTCTTTAACATATCAAATATTAACGAAAATCCATTGACCCTTAAAAAGTAGGCCAATTCACTATTTTTAACAAAACTCTGTAGCATTCATAATATTCGAGGTATCAGAGCGAATAAAAAAAATAAAATGTTCAGAAAGGATCAATCTTTAATTTGGCATTATCGAATGATATCAAATATCATTCGTTCACTCTACAAAAATTAAGGGAAATTTGTTGACCCATAAAAAGTACTATTTTTAACAAAACCCTGCAGCATCCTTAATATTCTAGGTATCAGAGTGAATAAAAAAAGTAAAATGTTCAGAAAGGATCAATCTTTAATTTGGCATTATCGAATTATATCGAATTTTAATAGTTCACTCTACAGAGTGTCCCAAAAATTGACAAAAATACATTACTTTCTTTTTAGCCCTGTATATGACATTAGGGCCAATTGTTTAAAATCAGCATTATCTCTAACGTATTCTTAAAGAACCAGGCTACAACTTAACAAAAAAAAAGTCAAAATCGAGTGAAGGGTTCAAGAGAAAATTGAAGTCAAACTTAGTGTAAATTTTGCCCGTTCCCCTAATTATGCCGGTGTGTGTACATTTCAGCAATATTAATAATTTTATTCATTCCTCTTACTTTATTTTAAGTAACTTAGACGAAAAAATTTCAATTCTTTAAGTTTTTCAGCAAATACGCTAAAAATGTTACTATTTGAAATTTCTAATATATTTATGAAAATTTGCAGTTCAACGTAGAACCAAATTTGAACAACTTTTCCCATTGACACTTTTTGATATACCGTCAAATGACCCCACTTTTTGCCTTGTGATCACTTGACATATGTCAAAATCGATTTTTGGTTAATAGGACATGCTCAATTAATCCCCAAAAAAGTTGTTTTCGATATTTGAATAATAATAATATTTCCAATTTGTTGCAAACATTATGCCGGTCACTAGGTATATGCCAGAACAAGTTCTTTTCAAAAATAACATTTGAATAGCTCAGATATTCTGTGTATGTACAGTTATGCTTAATTAATAAAAATTATATATATACTACCAACTCTTTGATACGATATTTACAGATAAAAAAATTATGTTTAACATTTGTAAAGGTAAGTTGGTAAATAAATTCAACTACTTTTATGTTGTAATTTACCAAAAAGCCTTATTCATTGTAAAATCTTAAAGTATTCACAGTTACAAAATTGCTTACCTTCGTCTCGGTCTCGGTCTTGATCACGATAGGTAAGTTTTGGTCTCAAATTTCTAGTTTCAGTCTTGGTCACGGTCTCGGTCTCGACATCGAGACTAGTCTCGTGATCTCGCGAACCCTTACTTTTAATAGGGCTTTTTATGAAAAGAATATCCCAGCCGATTTAAAGGAAGTGTATAAGTTAGATTTATTTATTTAATTTAGAATTGATCAGGGATTTACCCTAAAATGATTTCTGGTTTATATCAAATTGATCGCGTTAAGGTGGGACAGAATAATAAGTAAAACTAAGTAAAACTTGCCATGCAAAATAAAAAAGCGCAGCTCTTGGGGATAATAGTATATTATGATATAAGTGTATAAGAGAGCCTTTAAAAAACGCGCGACGTATTTGAAAACACTACGCGTACGAAGTGTTTTGTAAGTCGCAAGGGCTTTAAAGGCCTCTTAGACACGTATATCATACGCTATTTTTTATTTCGAATGCATCATATTCTCAAAAATGTTTTACTTTTTTCAGTTACATAGTTACTATTTAGAATAAAGCAATGCTGTTTTTAAATGTGTTCTTTCATTTTGAAATATAGTAATTTAAACGGCAGGTAAATATCTAGGTAGATCAAATATTTCTATAGCAACCTTTTAGAAAGTAGGCGCATCATAAACATGATTTTAAGCACGCCCCAGCATGCGATAATCGTTGATTATGATGCATGCGTAATAAAAAAATAATCGTAATTTATTTATGCCAAGATAATCATCATAATCATAGTTTATTGGTGCGACAATAGTCATAATAATGATGGTATACAAAAGAAGGAGAGCAGCACTTGGTAATATCGTATATCTAAGATAATCATAATAATCATAATTTATTTATGCCAAGATAATCATAAAATCATAATTTATTTATGCCAAGATAATCATAATATCATAATATATTTATGCCAAGATAATGATCATAATCATAATTTATTGGTGCGACAAAATGTACAATATTTGACACAAATCAAATTAAAATAAGTACAAAAATGCAAAAAAAAACAATATATTAAAACACTAAAATACACACTATTTTAATGTAAATTAAAAGAAACATCAAAAGCAGTACATTAGAAATATTATAACAGGTTAAAATTACAGCCAAGTAAAATGGATTAAAATAAAATGATCAGCCTTAAAGGAATCATTAATTTTTATAATAATAATGTGTACTTTTATAAATATGAGATAAGCGTAACCACAGCATAGTTTTCACTACTGGTATAAAATTCGGGACGAAATCCAAATAGAAAAGGTTAGTAGTAGACGACAGTAGATTTGCACGAATTCAGGCAATATTGTTACCTATTGTTGACGTGTGTTGTATTTTGTGTCTGGATAATATTTAAATTATTCATATTTGCTTTATATGGCAAATATACGATAACGATGCATCTTAGGTATAAAAAAAGAATAAAAAGAATATATAAATTAAGAGGCTGTGCTCTTTGAGCTCCCCTTGTCGCAGAAAAGAATGACTGCATTGCCTGTGAGATATCATTTATCGTCCGCGTACCGAAAACACATATTTGTAGCAGTAGAGACTCCAGTATCTTTAAATGCGAGGCTGAACCCTTTGAGCTCCCCTTGTCGAAAAAAAAATGTTGGTCTGGTTCCATTGCGACCCACCACATTGCCAGATCCTTTTAGAGCAAGTAGCTCGCAACTCGACCCGTTGGTGGCATGCCAAAAAGTTGAGTTATACCGGCTACAATCGCGCAGACATAGAATCAGCACAGTTAAACATCACTAATTTTATTGCCCGTTTCCGTAAATGGGTAGTACTTGCATGATTAGTAGTTGGATTAGTTTGGGTTAGTCCCTGCATTTTTCTATTTCATTTTATTATTGAATTTGTAATTTTACGGTTACATTTCTGCTGCGTTCTTGACTTATCATATATTTATATATTCATTTTTTGTAACTGCTACATTTTATTTTTACACTGTCTCATTTTAATTTCTGCAATTTTATGTGAGAGACCTATTGTCGGTTAATTCTTTTAGGTTAATTTTTACTAGTTATTTTCCTGTCTATTGCTCTGACATATCAGTGTTTGAAATAACAAGATCTTTCTGTCTCACCTTGTCCTAGTTAATCTTTATCTGAGGTAAACTTGCCCACTCTACTTTACAAATGTTGTAGTTACGTGTTCTCTTCTACATTTATAAAATCCATCTGCGAGTGAAATGGCACATTTTAATTACTTGGCAAATAGATCAGTTGTTTGGCATCCAATGACTTTTATTTCTAGCATTAGGAAGGCAGTCTATTTTCGGAGCGGATTTAAAGTATTAGCTTAGTAAGTCATAAAACTCAGAGCGACAGAGGAAAGTGGTCCTAGAAGGGTAGGTAATTATCGGAAGTAATTGCACAAGTGCATCAAAATTACCGATAATTTTGCATGACAGCGTGTTGTCAAAAAACTGCATGAGTTCATTTTCATATTTTGGAGAAAGAGCCCGACACCGAAGGTGGAGGGCTCTTTTTCCAAAATATGAAAATGACCGAATGCAGTTTTTCTAAGACAACACGCTGGAATGCAAAATTATCTGGTTATTTTGATGCACGAGTGTAATTCGGGGGAATATTTCCCGAATAAGGACATGGTTTTAAAAAATACATTTTTATTCTTTTTTTAATACAAAAACGTACATGTAACTGTAAACAAAGTAAAGGGACGCAAAAATATGATTTTTTTATCCGAAACGAGGCATTTTTAATAATATATATTCATTTGACTTTGACGTTATATGTAAATTGTCGCTGACATCGTAGGTTTACAATGGAATTACCATAGATACGTACGATGCAATTATCGCTGTGCTCTTTCGGTTTCTACAGTGCAATTATCGCTGTAATTTTCCGGTAATTGCACCCCTCTAATGGGATTTTTTATACATGAGGGAAATATTCAGTTTAATAGGTAAGAAGCGTGTGTTCAAACTCTATAACAACTACTACAAACACAACGTAATTTGGGTCCTAACCAACCATTTGCGCTATCAACAAGTGGTATTAAATAATCTATGACGATCACAGCTATACCTTTACTTCTGACATGCAAATAGATTTACTGTTACCTAGAATCTTCAATTTTGTATTAACTAAAAATCATTTGGCACGAGTCGCTAAATCCTATTTATTTTTTGCCAAACAAACACTTTTATATGTTTTATATATTCAAGTCCCGTCTCATCAAAGCTATTATTTAAATGAACATCACGAAATTTTGTAGCAGAAAATTTAGTTGCAGATAAAGACTAACAGGCTTAGGGCAAGATACGTCCGACAAGTATAGTTTTTGTGCTATTTATAATCAAATTACTTTCGATTTTCGAGAAACGACAACAGCGATTTCTTTATCTAGGGAGCATCTCATTTGATCAGCCGCAGGCTAAGGAATATAGTATTCACAGTAACAAATAGCTCGGGATAGACCCAAGTATATTCTGGCCGTCTATTTATTACTATCTGGATATTATATAAACTCAGTAGGTTTTGGTTGCAGCGATCACGTTTGTCCAAATATTAATAGCTTTATCTTATTGCGGAAATCAAATATCTCAGAATGATGTACAGCTACTTTTAAATATTGGGAAAATATACCTGCCCGCAAGTAATGATTTACAGAAAATATTTGCTACAATTGAAGAAAATATTTCACTGCATGTCACAATATATTAAAATCGTAAAATTTCTTAAGCAGGCACGGTCAAATATTTTCGAGTGCTCTCCTGTATTTCCAGCGAGCCAATACCAGCTTTAATACAGAAAATAACTTTCGACATATAACCATACAAAAATTTTCAAATAATGCAGCATGTTGCATTTTATTCATCCAAAAATATTAAAGTTAAAGCCACGCGGGTTATAAAGCTATATCTTATATAATTTGTGAAATTTCATTTGGCGTATATAGTTGTCGCGATCATGCAGTTATACCTCTGCACGTATAATAAAGTAATTATAATTATAGAGATATATTTCCGACTTTTATCCAATTTTCCTGAAATAAAATTGTTTATGCTATAGTATATTGCTTTTGTTGGAACGTGCAATGCAAATAAACTAGCTTCCCAACTATCATAATATACCTACTGCCAAGCTCTTCATTATCTTGTAGTTTAATTGATCTTTGTTGAGAGTCAATAGAGTTAAGTTAAGGAAATTTATAATTAACGATGCACTTATTTAAGGGCACCACTAAATTGTAGAAGATCTCCAAGTTGTAATTTGGATCTCGTTTAGGCTTAGGATTCGCAACAGCAAAAAATACAGACAATAGAGCGAGCGGTTAAATCCATCCAAGCAAAAATAAATCAAAATGATTCAGCTACTGGTCCCAATTAATTCCAATAAATTATACTTACTAATTGATTCCCTATTGGAACACTGCTACCTACTAAAATATAATAAATTAAACATATACATAAAAGGTTTACAGAAAGGTCAATTTATTGCCATAAAAATGGGAGAATGGTTATTTTGTTACAAGAATTGTTAAAATTTTGACCTCGATTCTTTTAAAATGAAAAGATTTTAACCTATGGTGACCACGGTAGCATGTGTGACTTAAAATTATACCTAGCCATAGCGTTTAAACCAAAAGAGATGGTGAGTAAGAGTAACTTTACTTGAAGTTATATTTGAAAAGATTTACTTTACCTGAAGTAATACCAGCAAATTATTGAAACTAAATTTAAATGAACAAAGCAGACGTATCGTATGCCAAAAGATAACTTAATTTTAATAATTTAACTTGTCTGAACTTCACCGTTCGTCTTGCCTACTCAGCTGAAGAATACAAGGGACTTCCAGAGTAGCAAGAAGGAACATCAACATATTCAAAGTGTTTGCTTAAAACCCAAAATCAGGGAAATTTCCAGGCAAAACAAAAAATGACACGCACAAAAAAGAAAATGGCGTCATGTGAGTTTGTTTTCATAATTATGTAATTCAATTTTACTTTTTAAAGGCTCTAACCCGTTTCTTTTTTCAAGGTTAGAGAAACTCAAGAAAACTAAACAAAAAAATTTTTAATCATAACTAACATTCGGGTTGACTGCTGCTGAGGAACGCTACTTCCAGCAAAAGAGAGCAAAGGGACAAACCGTCTAAGAATTTGCTTCATGAATCGGTTAAAATGCTTATAAGGTATTTAACTACGAGACGATTCAAATGAAAATGTCTAGTATTGTTGACAAGCATATTTTCGAAACGAAATTGGAGTTCAGGCTCCTGAAACCCACTCAATATTAAATATTTACTTTTGCTTAAGGCAAGGACATCTGTAACTCTATTGTCCCTATTTGGAAGACACTAAAATGAAAGAATATTGGCAAAACATTGCGGCCGAACTAATACAACGAGGCGAGGATGTACAACTCTGTACCTAACTCGGAATTGCAAAAGCATTACTATACTATGTACTGTGACCAAAATATGCCGACATCATTCTTAAGTGTGCCTTATTGAAATGTATTTAATTATTTAAACACCTCTTATTTCGAAATTTTTTTTTAACTCAAAATTAATCTTAAATCACTACGCACGAAAGATATGCATTTATTGTAAAACGTGTATACTTAAATAGCTGTTTAAATTGCAACACGTTTTTTTATGATTGAACCCCAGTTAATTAAAAAATATGAACCTAGCCCCGGAGAGACGTATTGCAAAGCCCGGCCCCTGTCGTGGGGTCGTTTGAGCGCCACCCGTTCTAGCCAGCTAAACGGAAAAAGCTCGGCTGGTGTTGTACCGAGTGGCTAGATTCGCTCATAAAATTAACCGGTTCTTAGTACTTAATTTCAAACTTTCAAGAAAATGAGAATAATTATGGCACTATAATCAACCAACTTAATCTATCAAGAAAACACAATCTTAAAATTTAATGGACACTATATTTGCTACTAAATCTTTTTTTTTGCAAACACAGCAACAATCTTTCTGGATAAAATGGTTATAGTAAAATGTGGTTGAGTAGACAAAAGAATGTTAAATGACTTAAAGTAATTAATAAAATAAACAGAGTGCAATATGAAGATTGTACGTACAGAGACCAATTCAGTTGGAAAACCTCGGTTCTATATGCCTTATCACTATATGCCTTATCACTAAATGCACTAAACACTACTTATCAAAGTGATCACTTGACGCAGACTAAGCTTCTTAAAACTAGGTATGCGTGCGCTAATAGCTGCACTGATGGTGATAATATGCCGCAATGAGCGGACACAATGATTAGATCAAAAAAACTTGAGAAGTTAATAAAAGCACTAGATCAGATTAAAACTATGGTTAGCTTGATTCATATGATAAAAAGATAAAATTCAGAGCAGTTATATCTGCCGACTAATTAATGAAATGAAAAATTAATGAAAAAAATGAAGTTATCCAGCCGCTTGACTTTTAAAATGAGAAAACAACTCAAAGCAATTAGATTAACTGGTCCGATAAACCAGTGAATAAATGTAAATTAAATTAATTAAAATCAATGAGCTACCTCAACCACTCATGTTTGATTTATATCAATAAAAGCAAACGAAGAGTAAACATAAGACACAAAACTTATACCCAAATCCCGTCGTCGAACTCTGTCGATGGCCTCTAGTGCGGGAACCACAAGTTAAAGCCCTTCGTCAGCCTTCCAAGGAACAAAGTTGTGTACCTGCTTCCGGCCTTTTAGAGAACAAGTTGCAGTTCTTTAATTAAAGTTCTGGCCCAGCAGAAGAAATTCGTTCATCAAGTAAACCTGGCCCAGCAGAAGAAATTGGTTCGTCAAGTAAACTTCTGCCCAGCAGAAGAAATTGGTTCATCAAGTAAACCTGACCCAGCAGAAGAAATTGGTTCGTCAAGTAAAATTCTGCCCAGCAGAAGAACCCTCACTCGGACTTGAGTGTGTATTAGAGGAGATTCGACGGTCTCGGTCTTATGGGACGAACGTGGAAGCCGCTAGTACAGCATGTAGAGCCCGAAAAATCGGTCGTGTTAAAACACAAACAGAAACTACACAATAAATCCCCTATCAAAGGGTTGTATTGTATCACAATACTCAAAACGTGCAGTTTCTCGCTATACTGGCAAACGTTCCCCAGGCGAGCAAACTAGAAAAGACCTCTCCAACGTTCCGTCTTCCGTCAATTATTTGCCTTAAATTAAATACGGCGACACAAGTAGTAATGGGCTGAAAACTTGACGAGTGATTCGATACAAGGAATAATTCTAAGAAAATAAACGCCTTAATTCTCGCTTATTATGATGATAAATGACGGCGGAAGCCACGAATAGGGAGCTAAAATTACATTCTTCCAGAAAGGCTAGGAAATGCTCTAACAGGAATGAAAAACCTTCAAAAATCTAAATCGAGAATGAAAAACGCGCGATACCTATTATAATTATTTGGCATAAACCTTGCAAAAAACTGGTCAGCTGTACCGAACGAGAAATATATTTAAAGCAGAGGTCCAAAAACGATCTCCGGAACATCAACCTAGGGTTCTCAAAAGATAATAGAATATTCAAACTGAAATTAAATTATGGTTCAATAAGTCAAATGCAGCGTATTTGCAGGCTAACAGAATTCTTTACATATGTAAATCGACTCGCTGGCTGTTTACGATAATATAATGCAAATCAAGCCAAGTTAACTTAATAATAAGGTACATACATCGCTTATCAGCTAAAATAGATAATCACAATGGATTCTAAAAGCTAATACGAATATATAGCTAATATATACTTAAAATATAGGTAATTTTACATTGAGAAAAGAGGCAATTTCAAGCGAATTATTAAATTCAGAATTAATAAACCGATGAGGGCAAAATACAGTATAATTTTTCCCTAAATGCGGCATATAAATGAAATTTTAAAATTGGCAAAATCGAACTGTTACAAAATTTGAAGTAAAATATACTATAATTTAACTGACAAGATTAATTTTATATTGGTTTTATTATTTATTTGGTAGGGCTTATTACCACTTGACACACGGCAACTATTTTCTTTTATTTCGCCATGTCGTTGCACGGAACACATATATGCTGATAAACAATGGTGTAAATTCGTTTAGGCAATAATACATCACTCATATACCTTTGATACGTCACCACTCGAATTAATCAATTCATTCAGCTAAAGAATCACATGAAATTTACACAAAAGTACATTCCAAGGACATATTTCGATAACGCAAAATAAGAACCATATAATTTAATGGCTTTGAACTGCCAAAAATTGGGTTTTGAGTGCAAATTACCTACGGCTTATGAAAATGAGAAAAAAAGCACAGTTATTTTGGTGAGAGAGTGCCTTTTATTACACACGTGTTGAAAAATTTACCAATACGCGTATTAATAGTATATTATGATATAAGTGTATAAGAGGGCCTTTAAAGCACGCGCGACATATTTCAAAACACGACGCGCAGCAGAGTCGCAAGGGCTTTAAAGGCCTCTTGTACACGTATGTCATATGCTATTTTTTATTACGAATGCATCATAATCTCAAACATGTTTTAAATATTAAACTTAAGGGATATATTGACGAATATATTAATCTGTCACATTTGACATGATTTAATGTTTCTATAGCAACCTTTAAAAAAGTAGGCGCATCATAAACATCATTTTCAGCACGCTGCAGCGTGCCATCATCGTTGATTATGATGCATGCGTAATAAAAAGAGTATTTTCGACACAAACATATTTAAACAGGTGGAAAATTATGTCAATTTGCAGCATATCTGGTTTGACACTCTGACTTGGCAGATAAGTAAATTTCAAAACTAGTGTTGGAAACTGATTTCAACACCCTTGTGACATTAATCATTTTTTTAAAGTGCGTTTTGTGTCATTTTCATAGGTGGTTGTAGGAAAAATAGGTTATCATCATTATTCGTGTGAAAGTATGTTTAGATTCTCTCAGAGGATTTTCTTACTCGATTAACGCCTCGTGCTAAAAGTAGTAATTTCAAAACTTCATTTGAAATAGAAACTAGACCTTTTAACACTTGTTATATAATGTATTATTATTACGTGGATAAGCAGCAACTATGGCGACGGAAATAAGCCGGCATTCGCAGCAATTTAAGCATGTCGAACGAAAAATGTATTGTTCCTCTCGGGACTGCTTAAATAAGTCATTTTTACATTCTTGAGCACATTTTTTAGGATAGTTGCAATTTTCTATGGTTTATTATATATTACGAAGAAATATTTCATACGCTATAAACTTTGCAAATATGTCTGCATTTCAGAAGGAGATGTGTGCATATCTATAAGGAATCTAGACAATATATATTTTATGTCCATAGTTTCCAGATTTATCATAGAAAATAGTTTCTTTAAATGTTAGTTTCAGAACTTCAGTTTTTATAAGATTCAACTTCGCTTCTCTAAAACTGATTTATTTATCCTTAATGAGAATCGATTTAAATATAGCATATGGCTGTTTGCTCTGGCTATAAAGAGAAACTTGGTATTTGATAAGCACAAAAATAATAAACTGTTAACGCAATTTTTACCTCGCCACACATTAATCTCTTAAATTTTTTTTTCAGATTAAAATTTTTCTTGGTAGCTTTTTTTTAGCTATTTTGGTGACTTATATTTTAACATTTATTTTTTGATTCCCTGCGTTATAGATTAAAGATAAACTGGAAAGGTGAGTATATTAGAATTATAGGCAAATTGTGATATCTTGTAGGAGCACTCCTTCTTTAGAGCGGTTAAAGTCGTGACTGAGATCAAGTCAATTACTTCATTGTCAAAAAGTAAGAAAACTATTTCCAAAGGACTCTTACCAATTTATATTTTTTATGGAAAAATGCGTGCTTTTTTGAGAGCTTCTATCTGTATACTTCTATAAAATCTTGAATAAATGGCTCTTTAAAGCTGCTGAATAAGCAAATGCGACTAGTTTTTAAGTAAAAAAATGCTAATATAAATTTTTGAATAATCCACTCATACTTTTGGCAATATAGACACACGCCTCTAGTTAATCTGAATTTCTCCTAACTATGTAATGTTCGCCTAAAAGGTATTTGAGTTTGGATTAGTTTGTTAAAGTTAGGATGAAAGACTAAGTAAACGACAATTTATTCCATATACAAGATGTCTGGTAATTATATGACATATTCTCGTTCGGGAACGTATAGGGCAGGTTAAAACATCTTAAAGTGTCCCTTGATGGAGATACAG
>MU182634.1:278902-292048 GCA_016904865.1 Pissodes strobi | reverse complement strand
AGTAAAATATTCGACCCTATGGTTCAACTTTTTAATAGTGAGGGCAATGCCTGTATTTCAAGAAAATTTTAACATTAAATAATACCTCAAATTGATGACTGAGCTTAGTGGCATTTCATCTGAAAATGTCAAATGCATATTTTAGGAGTAAATGTGCAAATTCTTCAATGAAGGAACTAGCGACATGCATATTTCTTAGTTGTGGCCAATATAATAGGAATTTGTACAAGGATTTATGCTGCCCTAAGTTCTTCGAAAGCGTCTCAAAACTACCTACTACTGAAAGCTGACTACTTACGCGTGACGTCATCAAATCTAACCAAAAGTTTACAGGCGCATATTTAATCGTGCAATTTCATTATTTGAAATTTCACAGTTTAGTGCACATTTTAGATGCAATAATATCGAATAAATATAATGATATAAAAGTCATCTTTTGTAAATTTAACTTTTTTATATGCAGTAATTGGGCTAATATTACTTTAAGCGCGACGATTATGAGTGCTAATGTCTTTTTACTCATTTTTATTTTACCAAATATTAAATTGCATTCTACTTACCTTTTTCTGCATACATTAATAATATTTAAGGATTTCCGGTTAAAACAAGACTGCGGGTCATGAACTCAGCCCTTATACACGCCTCATTCGATTTTTTTAAAGGAAAATAAAATTTCAAAGCAAAAACCTTGGAATAATCCAGTTTATCAAAATAGCTATGTGGTAAAATGTCACTCTAGGTATAAAGGCGTCATAATAGATAATAGTAATGTTAAATTAGTTAGTGTGTTTTCTCCATCCAAAGGACCTCGCAATATTTAAATGGAAATTGGTGACAAATTCTTAACAAAACTTTTCAGAGCCTTATAATAAAATGATTAAATATTTTGAGAGCCAATTTAATATTTTGTTTTTCTATAGATGATGGAGAAAGATCCTTTAAACTAAGGGAATAACCCTGTTTTAAGAACTTCTCTCATTTTTCTGATCACTTAAAACGGCGAACATTTTTTTTGGCCTGTCTCAAAATCGGAATAGAAAAATGCTTGCTCAGGTCTAGAATTTAGCCAATTGTAAAAAAAATATTTTAGTAGATGAATAGTGTCAAAAAGATAAAACAATTTCAATCCGGGGTGAAAAATTACTCATTGCCTTGCTATTTACTGCATTATTGTCACTAACTGTACAAAATACTAAGTAGCCAATTTCTTCCAAAGTTTCTATTATGGTCTTGATAAAAGTTTATAAGATTTCAGAATCAAGTTTAGCTGCAGGAGATATAAGAATGACTTCTTTAAGGCTTGAGCAAGGACTCGTTATTATAAATGCAACTGCAAATGATTCTACAGTATTATTATTATTTACTGATGTTCCTACAGTATTATTTGTCTATAATCCAAATAGGGGTCAATATGAATTTCATGAAAACCTAATATAACATTTTTATCTTTATCAGTTAAATATTAATAAATGTTACTAGTATAGGTTAAAAAAATTTCTTTCAACAATATGGGGTTAAAAATCTCTTACAAATAGATTTTACTGTGTTAGAATGAGGTAAAATAGTAGGAACATGAATAAAAATAAATTTTTAAAAATTGGTAAACTATCTATAGGAATGAGGGCGTATAGTAAACATTCCATTACAACCTATTTCAGGCATCACTTACCCCAAAACTAGCCGAAACCGATGGAAAACAATGAAATGCGACCAAGAACGTATAAAACTGTGCTGTAACAAGTGGATATTGGCTGTAAATAAGCTGGTCGAGCGACACACATTATGGTATTGCACAAAAGCAACAGGTCCTTTAGTTCGAAATATAAAATTTTTCGCATTTAAAAATACGCCTAACCATAAATATACAACGAAATATTAGATGCAACTTTCACGCACTTAAAAGCATAGGTATAAATAGAACCAGGGAATAACCTAATTGGTAATTTATCAAAGACTAGCTCGCCGCAGCGCAAAAAATACTTCTCTGTTGTAGCAACATCTCTACCTGGTGTGAAGATATTTACCAAAGAAAGGCTCATAGTCCTAGACAGAAGATCGCGCTTAAAGCCTATTTCAAAAAATTATGTTTTAAATGTAATTAAATATTTATCCAAAAAAAAATAGGTTATTAGGTTATCAACGTTTATTGTCTTAAAGGTTTTGATTTTGCTATGCTTTACTTTCCTTTTTTTTTGTATTTACCTTCCGGATTATAAATATTTATTTATAGTTATATTAAATATAATTTATACTTAATATAACTTTACCAAATAAATGTACATCACTAAAGTTCACTAAATGAAAGCTAAATATGCGAAATTGACAATTGCTTGATACCTGTCAACTTAAAAAAGACGTATTTTTGGACCCTATAATACTATCCTTATCGGATAATCGGTTTGAAAGAGTAAGCCAGTAATCCAAGACAAATATTTTACGGGTTGCAGCATTTTTTTGGTTAAATCAAAACCGTTTCTTTGAAAAGTTTGTCTCAAATTACAGTGATAAGGAGCACAAACTGCGATAAATGGCTTAATCCGGCAACACTGGATTCAGAATATATCGAAGACGGCGAGTTGGCACACGTAATTCCAGTCGTCCAGCGTAACACTCAACGTTAAATACTGAAGTACGCGCGATAAAATAATCAATTCTTTTACTGGACACCATCTTATGCTTATTGCAAAAGCATCTGACTAGATTTAAAGACGTCAATATTAATATTAGCCAGTAGGCCTACTTATAGTAGTAATTGCTCGATAGCCATTTTTCGTCGCCAACAGAAATAATATTTGCTCCGTACAAACAGATGGTCTAAATATATTTATGAGTTTCTTCCAGATTTGTCTTTCCTGACAAATACATCTGCTAACCTCCAGAACGAAGAATAAAAAAAATAGCATCTGTTTGTACTAATAAATCAATTTGTTTGATTAAACTTCTTAAGTTTGCATCTGTTCACATTTCCCCTATTTATTTGATTTAAAACAGAGCTTTAACTCACTTCCTGTTAATTTAAATTTTATTATTTATATCACTGTAGGAACAGTTAATAATGATTCTTCTGCAAAAGTTCCGTGACATAATACACTAAATGAGAAATATTTGCATGATGATACACCTATTTATTTATTTATATATTTAAGTACGCTGTCCTACAGGCTGCGCATCAAAGATAGCCCTTCTCAACGTGTACCCTTATCTCAGCCGTACCAGCCTTATGTCACAAACTTCTCACTAATATAATAGTTGTATAATTGAAAACGTATCTAGGCAAGTTTCTTTCCTTGAAAAAGTCAAGGACATTTGGTCACTAAATGCTATTAAAATCCCCTTCAATATCCAAAAATAGTCCTTTATCTTCAATATTATTAAAAGGATTCCCGGTTGCATCATCAGTGCTCTTACCAGCTACAAAACTATATGGCTAATGAAGATGAAAATCCGCTTCACTAAAGTGGTGTTGTTGTCTATCAGAGTGCTCAAGAGCTTTACCCAGAATAGATAACAGAGTGCTCGATCTTAAGCACTTTGCTCCGTTTCTGATCGGCCTAGTCTTAGAGATTGTGATAAGAAAGTCGCTCTTTTATCATGAGAAAATATGTAAACAACAAGTAATCATTTTTAAGAATCCTATCCCCATAATGCGAAAAGAACGGTGCTGTTGCTTTTAGTCCTACTCCATATATTCTATTCGTATCAGAATCCTTTTTAATAAGGGCAACAGGTAATCTGTCACCTCTTTCAGTGTAATCATTTTAATTTTCTCTATCGGACCCTTATTGGCAAGCATTTTTCAATTCCTGTTTGCAGCAAGATGTTTCGGCAAAGTCCAAGGATCCGCACTAAGATTGTCCTCGACAAACCTATGTCACCTGTGGTTTTTTCGCTTTAATAATACTTCTCTTCAATCTTTTAGCCGGCTTTAAATATACTTCCCCGGATGCCTAAAGCCCTTTCCCTCTGATAGAATCTTATAGCCCTAGCTGTTCTTAAACTAAGTCTTTCAATAACATCATATCTTCATAAGAGCTATATATAAAAATCCTTCTTCTTGGCTTAGGTTCTCGAACAATGCTCTTCGTTCGGTATATTACTAAGGCCATATATTTTCTGGTTTATACACTCAATTGCACTTTGTCTTATCTAAGGTAATTATTCCTCTAATAGCAAGATCTAAACCCCTCTCTTCGTCTATTTCAGCTCTAGTTACTTTAATTCTTTTCCTATCAATTTTGGCACAGTCTCATACTGAAAAGTACTCCTTAAAGTCTCTTTAAGAACCTGCCAATTTTGTATCTTATCTAAATTTCCAAGTTCCTAATTGACCCATCAATGCTGCTTTCCCCGCTAACACTACCGAGGGTAAGGTAAATATTAGCTTGTTAAGTCCAGTCAGTTGCAGAGTTCCTCAACAACTTCGATAACATTTGTAGGAAAGTCCTCATGCATGGCGATTTTCTCTAGGACCTCATAGATCAATATACTAAAATGAGATGAATTAATTAAACACTGTCTGAAAAACACCTATCTTATGTTTAACAGCCAGATCTACCGTCAAATGGATGGCGCTTTCATGGAATCATCACCATCACGAGTCATCGTAAACCTCTTAATGAAGTATTTCGAAAAAAGATGCTCTAAGACATGCAGTCCAAAACCCACGTTATTGAAAGGCTACGTTGATGACATCTTCAATCATCATTGTTTTCTACATTTCGTGACTAACCTGAACCAAATTCATGAGAGAATCCAGTTCCCTTTTCTATAAGTAATAAGTCACTCTTTATTGCTAGTACTTAAATAAGCCTTAATTTAAAAAATAAAAGAAAATAAAAATTTGAACAAAAATTTGTTATATCATTATGCACCAAATCAAAATATTTGCAAATTTGATTTTGAAATCAAAATTTTGACAGAGATTTCATAGGTAACGGGAGTTTGCCGCCGCATTGAATTTGAAAAAATGCTTCCTACTCCACCATTCCGAAAGAAGTTCGTAACTTGTAATGTGTCATTGAAAAGGGAAGTTTAAGCTTTCTTCCACTGTCTAAAAATACACAGAGCTTCATTAATAATTCTTTACTTTGGTCTACTTCCGGAATATCCGGAGGTGATATTTATTTGTTCTTTTTTTCTGCAAAATTCCATGAGCTACATCTTCAACTCAGATTTTGTCACCCAGTATATGCAAGATAATCTCATATTAATATACTGTGTCATTGCGATTTTAATGAGTTTCGTTAATCGAAACGATTTTGTGTGTCCCTCGATGAACTTGAAAAGCCAGATATTGATCGGGAGATGTGGATTCTGTTTACAAGAATTTTTTGCATATAATTTTTCACCCTAAGTATTATTAATGTTTTGATTTACAGCGAATTATTGAATTCGTCTGTTACATTTTACCAGAAGGTAATATACATATTCAAAAGCTCAAAAAGCGATCGCATTCAACAAGCCTCTACGAAGTAGCGTTATTTGTTGATTAACTAGTCTATCAAGACTACTTCTATTATATTAGTTTCCACAAACTTAAGTGAATTCACGGCTTCTTGGCTCCTACCCCGCTACTATATAACGTGCCATTTCCCGTAAAGAAAACAAGAACCAGTAAGAACAAAATTTACTACCACATTTTTGTTCTACTTTAGTTTTATTCACGAATAAATCTTAAAGTTTTTGCATTATTTTCACTTACGGTTCATTTGCAGCCAACTTTAGACTCAACAAGTACACTTAAGAATGAATAAGTGTATTTTTCTCGGCTTCTCTATATTTTTAGTGTTATCGAGATACATGCTTAGAGAACTAAATGCCGCGATAGCTTAATAGTATTGCCCATGATGACATAATATATTTTCAATTTTGAGGAATTTATATTTTGAGTCGTGGCTGTATAATGAAGTCAATATTATAAAATGGGCATATTATTTTGCTTCATTATTTCTATTGAGACACTCAGAATTCACAAAATTCTTTGTAGGAACTGAATTAGATAACCGAACACTTGAATGTATGTAACGCGTATTTGAACTTTTTGTGAGTCATTAAATAGAAATACATACTAATATATCATATGTATCGTAGAAAAATAAGAAGTTTGGCGGTAAGAAGCAGAAATTCAATAGGTTTAACATAAATAATGAAGCCCGGTTACAAGTTATGACCAGAATTATTAGATACAATATTGACCTAGACTTTGCTTTAGAATTACCTTAAGACCGCATTAACCATTTCATCTTGGAAGAACTTAATTAAAAAATTAGAGCCCCTGGTATAGATGATGTGCCTCATGAAATGCTCAAATTCCTGCCAGTGCAGACAAAGTCAACCTTCTAAACTTATATAATGAATGCCTAAGGGGGACCCAATCTCAATTCAATTGGAAAAGTACAACATTATACCCATTGTAAAACCAAACAAAAATCCTAAAAATTTCCATCCTATAATCTTCTCTTCTAGTTACATTTAAATGTTGGAGATGATTAGGAATCGTCCCTTCTGGAGTGTAGGGGTGGCTTCCCCTTCTTTCAGACCGCCTTCCGCAAGGGAAAGGGAATAAATCATTATAATAAAAATTATTTCACGCATTAAATTTACTTTTGCAAAACATAAAATTTTAGCTGTCTCGACACTAAGTCAATCTATGATGGGGTTAACATCTACAAACTGTGCAGAAAATTCATATTTTTAGATATCACTATACAGCTATGTAACCTAATTTTTAATGTATTGTAAAATAGATACCCATATAGTGGGAAAAAGGATGGCCATTTCATGTGATCCTTTCAGACAAACTGAGGACTTTCGCAGGGCTCTCCGCTTAGCACGACCCAGTTTAACATTCATTTATTGGACCTATAAAACCGATTACCGGAGAACATAAAGTTGGTGGATTACGCTGATGAACTTAGAAGCAAATACAGAAGAAATACTGACACAAAAAGCGAATGATGTTTTGGAAATAATACAAAACTGGATGACTGACAACAATTTTACAATGAGTATAGAGAAATGTGAGTCAGTATCGTTTACTAAAGGAAAACGGAACAGAAATTTAAAACCCATTAATATTGGCAACCAAAGAATTTCATACAAAAATTACATTATTAAACATTTAGGAATAATTTTGCATAAACATTTAAACTGGAAGTATGTAGATTTTGTCATCAATAAAGCAACAAAGACAATTGACATAATTACGTATGTAAGTCGAGTTTGGTAGGGGGCAGACACTCAAACACTTCTAAATTTCTTCTACGCATTGGTGAGAACTTACTAAGATTATGGGTTCTTTTTGATTGACCCTAATATTAAATTACTAACATTCAAGCTAGACAGAGTGCACGAGCATGTTTGAGATGCATGATGTCTACGCCAACAAACGTCCGTCCTATTGGCTATTGGGGGAGAGAGATAAGATTGACATTAGACGAAAAATACTAGCAGTTTCTTTCCGGGCAAAAAAATATTAAGGTTAAAAATCATCCTGTGATGATACTTTTCCAAAAACGTCACTTTTATCACATCCACAACAACTGTGGATCTTGGAGAGAAAAAATACCCTATACCTTCTGCAAGCGTTGGAGAGAATTGTCCTTTATACACAAAAATAAGCAAAAACCTGCTTTTCGACGAACTGAACCTGGACCCAAGTCCTAGAAAACTTGAAATTTGGATATTAACAAGGATTTTTGATGTGTAAACATCTTACGCGGCGGAATGAAGGTAAATCTCGGCAATTGGGAAGGAAATGTGCAATGTGCATGCGGACGGGGACGGAAATGTGTAAACGGCTGTGACATCATAACCATGCACAGTGATTTTACGAGGGCTGCTCAAATATTTGTGCATGTCGATATAGGATATGTTTACACATCAGTGTCTCGAGTACTAGAAGACTCGCTCGTTTTTTGCTATGGCAGTGGCACACACACTAAAGGGAGATCCTCTGGCGCTCGATGAGCGGTGTGTATGATGATTGATTGACACGGTTTTTGAATAGTTGTAGGTTGTAATTAGGGGAAAACAGATGTCCTGGGAGTGAGTTTCACAGTGATGAAGTGCGCCAGATAAAGGAGTTCTTGCAAAGCGATGTTCTAGGTGTTTCCAGTTGTACGACGAGACGAACTGGTGGGCTTTTGCCGTCTGTCGTGTCAATCTGACAGGAGTTGGCCAAGTCCTGGGAACATCTGCTGTGAAAGTATCTGTAAAACATGAATATCTCGGCCACATATTTGCGGTGTTCCAGACTATCCAGATTCCAGGTCAACTCCAGATAGCCGATGAGATGCACAGCTCTATTCTGAATGGAATCCAGCAGCTTTAGGGTGTGCTTTGATGGTCTTATTTGCGCTTTGTAGAGCAAGGGCAACTGCTGCGGTGTATACAGTTTTTTGTTGCAAAATAGCGCACCGAGCTTCTGGGAGGCTAATTTTCCGATGTTAGCAACGTGGTCATGCCAGAACATATTTCTGTTAACCGAGACACTTAGTAGTCCGATTGACTAGGATGAAGGAATGGTCGATCCTGCCATAATGATGTCAGGGCCCGCCGTATTGGTCCTATTGGTAAACGTGGCTGCTTGGGTCTTTGCTGCATTGAACTGGACCAAATTTCTGTCGCCCCAAGTTTGAACTTTCTCCAGGTCTTGATTAATTGCTGTAATCTCTTCCTGTCTGCGGTAATAAGTCTCAGTCGCCAGTAAAGGTTTTTCTGATCTAAATTGGGAGACAAGGGTACTGCCATCTGCAAAATTGTAAACAGGATTATTCGTGTTCGGTCTAATAAAGATGAGGAACAGAGTTGGTGAAAGTATTGCGCCCTGAGGCACGCCCGCGTTAATAGTAAATGTGTCTGAGATGTGTCCATCTGCTGAAACGTGCAGAGATCGGTTCTTAGGAAAACTGGCAAGCCTGCTGCCGAGAAAGCTGGCTGTCCGAAAGACGGCAGTTTGTTGAACAGTCCGTCATGCCAAACTCTGTCGAATGCCTTCGGAATATCCAACGCAATCGCTCGAGACTCTCCAATTGTCCTACTCCATATATGAGCGACATAAGCCAGTATATCTCCAGTCGATCTCTCTTTGCGGAAGCCGTATTGATTATCGCCGATTTTCTGTTGTTCTCGAGGTATTTGAGTAGTTGCTGATTGACTACACGTTCCATGACTTTGGAGATTATTAGAAGCAAGGCAATTGGGCGATAGTTTCTTGCTTTTTTTGGAACAGGTTGCACTCGAGCGATTTTCCAAGAAGATGGGTATATCCTTTTTCGGCAAGACAGAGAAAAAAGTCTGGAAATAAACGGGTGTTAGTTCGTTGACGCAATTCTCTAAGCCGACATTTCGTCCAGCCCTGATGCCTTTTGCGTATCTAGTTCTTTAAGGATTTTACGAATATCACAGTAATGAAACTTGGTATCTGCCATGGTAGCGTTGATGTTCGATATGGTGGGGAGAGCCTTGCCTTGGGGGACGTCTAAGGTAGAGTGCGATGAAAATATTTTGGCGATCATGTTTGCTTTTTCTTTGGCTGTAGTCGCCGTGATGCCACGTTCGTCTGTCAAAGATGTGAGAGGCGTTTTTGTAAAGGTATTACTTACTGCCTTTGCTAACGACCAGAAATTCCTGAAGCCACTGGGGCATTGCAAACTTTTATTCCTGATTCTTTGATTGTGTTTGTCCATAGTTTCGTTGGTCACACGTTTGCATACGTTTATTGCTTCCACAAAATAATTGCTATTTTTAGCGGTCTGATTTTGCTGCCAGTACTTGTAGGTTTGCTGTTTCCTAAATACATCTCTTACGCATCTTCTGCCGAACCAGGGCTGTCCTTTTGACGGTAACTTGATAGAATTTGGGATTTTTGCTTCCATTCCTGAGGAGATGACTTGCGTAATCTCTTCGTAGCAGACTAATGGGTCATCAGTGCCAAAACAGACGTCGGCCCAAGGAAAATCTAAGTAGAACTCTCTTACATCGTCCCAGTTTGCACCATCATATCCATATATTCCTACTGTGGAACCCGGAACCTCCAGCGCAGAAACGGAACGTGATTCAGAGAAACCACTTAGCACTTCCCAGGTCTGATGGGGTGGTCTTTCAACGAACGATGCGAGTAGGCCTATGCATCTACTACCTAGGGCCGCTTCCACTTGAAGCATCGGACTTAGACTCATTCTTTTGGTGGTCCCTAGTTACCAATATTTTTACAGTCTAGCGAAATTCTCTCAAAGCCTCTGGTGGTGTAGTAGTTAGACGTTCTAATTATCATTCTACTCGCATCGTCCGGTGAAAGACCACCCCACCAGAATTGGGGAGCGCTAAGTGGTTTTCCCAAATCACGTTCCGCTTCCGCGCTGGTGGTCCCGGGTTTCACAGTAGGAATATATGGACATGATGGTGCTTCCAGGATCAAAATATTCCGGAGGCAAACTCCCCGGCCATTCGGATCTCCGGGCGCTGGGTGGCCCTGGGAGCCCTTCATTCCGCATTTCACAGACAGCAAAGATACCGAACCAATTTAGAATAGATTTCTGCAACATAAGAGGCCTAAATACAAACATAAATTCGGTACACCAACATCTACAAGCAAATAGACCACACATATTAGCCCTTACAGAAACACAAGTATGTTCTACAACAACAGAGAACTACCTCTATCCTGGTTACGACTTACATACCCGATTTAGATATAAGTTCGAAATATGCCTTTTTGTCCGAAGCGACCTTTCATGTCACCGCGAGGAAACACTCGAACCGAACAACCTTGACGTCATGTGGCTCAAGTTCACCGCCAAGGGATTAACCAAGTTTATATGTTGTCTCTATCGCCCTCCGAGCGATAGAGCCTACCAAAGCTTTTTCTCAACACTAGCTACCACCTTTGACTCAATACAGGTCGATCACCCCAGTTCAGAAATAATCGTTCTGGGAGACTTCAATGCCCACAACACCAACTGGCTCAAATATCACAACAAGACCGACAACGAAGGTAGAAAAGCTGAAGCATTTGCCATCAGCTGCGGGCTTACTCAACTTGTAGACGAACCAACTCGAATCTCAGAGAGGGGCGAATTTGCCGCCCTCCTGGATCTTTTTCTGACCACCAATCCTGACCAGTACAAGGTTACAGTTGGTCCGCCATTAGGTACCTCCGACCACAAACTTATTACAACGGTTTGTGAATTGCCACTCATACAGAAGGATCCACCATTGCCTCGCAAAATCTGGCATTACAATTCTGCAAACTGGGACGATCTAAGGCAGTTTTACCTTGATTTTCCTTGGCTCGACGTCTGCTTTGCCACTGACGACCCGTCAAACTGCTGCGAAGAGATCATGCAAGTAATCTCCTCAGGAATGGAAGCATACATCCCAAATTCCATCAAGTTACCATCAAAAGGAAAGCCCTGGTTCGACAAAAGATGCGAAAGAGCTGTAGGAAGGAAACAGCAAGCCTATAAGTACTGGCAGCAAAATCAGACCGCTGAAAATCGCAATTATTTTATCGAAGCGAGAAACGAGTGCAAGCGTGTGATCGACGAAACTAAGGACAAACACAATGAAAGGATCAGGAATAAACTTTTGCAATGCCCCAGTGGCTCCAGGAATTTCTGGTCGGTAGCAAAGGCAGTAAGTAACAACTTTACAAAAACGTCTCTCCCACCTTTGACGGACGAACGTGGCATCACGGCGACTACAGCCAAGGAAAAAGCAAACATGCTCGCCAAAATGTTTTCATCGCACTCTACCTTAGACGTGCCCCAAAGCAAGACTCTCCCCACTATACCGAACATCAACACCACCATGGCAGAAGTCAAGTTTTCTCATCGTGATATTCGCAAAATCCTTAAAGAACTAGATACGCAAAAGGCATCAGGACCGGACGGAATACCTGCCATCGTGCTAAAGAACTGCGCCAACGAACTAACACCTGTTTTTTCCAGGCTTTTTTCTCTTTCTTACAGAAAAGGGATTTACCCATCCTCTTGGAAAGTCGCTCGAGTGCAACCTGTTCCAAAAAAAAGGCAAGAAAACCACGCCCTCAAACTATCGCCCGATTGCCTTGCTTCCAATAATCTCCAAAGTAATGGAACGTGTAGTCAACCAGCAACTACTCAAGTACCTCGAGAGCAACAGAATAATCAGCGATAATCAATACGGCTTTCGCAAAGAGAGATCGACAGGAGATATATTGGCCTATGTCACTCATATATGGAGTAGGGCAATTGAAAACTACGGAGAGTCTCGAGCGATTGCGTTGGATATTTCAAAGGCATTCGACAGAGTTTGGCATGACGGACTGCTCAACAAACTGCCGTCCTTGGGACTGCCCGCCTCTCTCTGCAGCTGGCTGGCCAGTTTCCTTAAGAACCGATCCCTACACGTTGCGGTTGATGGACACATCTCGGACACATTCACCATCAACGCGGGCGTGCCTCAGGGCGCAATACTTTCACCAACTCTGTTCCTCATTTATATTAATGACCTGCTGATCGAAACGAATAATCCTGTTTACAGTTTTGCAGATGACAGTACTCTTGTCTCCCACTTTAGATCAGAAAAACCCTTACCAGCGACTGAGACTCATCACCGCAGACAGGAGCAGATTACAGCAATTAATCAAGACCTGGAGAAAGTTCAAACTTGGGGCGACCGAAATTTGGTTCAGTTCAATGCAGCAAAGACCCAAGCAGCAACGTTTACTAAGAGGGCCAATACAGCGGGCCCTGACATCATTATGGCAGGATCGACCATTCCTTCATCCTCGTCAATCGGGCTGCTGGGTGTCTCGGTCAACAGCAATATGTCATGGCATGACCATGTTGCTAACATCGCAAAATCAGCCTCCCAGAAGCTTGGTGCGCTATTTCGCAACAAAAAACTCTATACACCGCAGCAGTTGCTCTTGCTGTACAAGGCGCAAATAAGACCGTGCTTAGAATATTGCTCACATATCTGGGGTGCCGCACCAAAGCATACCCTAAAGCTGCTGGATTCCATTCAGAAGAGGGCTGTGCGTCTCGTCGGCGATCCGGAGTTGACCCGGAATCTGGATAGTCTGGAACATCGCAGACATGTGGCCGAGATGTCTCTGTTTTACAGATACTTTCACGGCAGATGTTCCCAGGATTTGGCCCG
>MU182634.1:244016-258902 GCA_016904865.1 Pissodes strobi | reverse complement strand
CGTCAGCCTGGCGCCTTGCATTATTTAAAATATATTATGATTGGTTTGCATTATTTAAAATATATTAGTTCAAGTCGGTTATCAGATTTTTGTTTTCGTTAGAAAAAAGAGTTTTTGATATATTAAACATAGGCCCAAGTGACCTAACCTATAGCTATGACATCACGGCTTAGAATTTCATGGCGCCCCCCGCTAGCACCAGCCTCCGCGAGAACCGCGTTACAGCTCATGCGTGGCCTGTCATTTGTCAGCTGTCATTTGTCAAATGTCACTTGCAGCTCATCACATGTTGCGCTTTAAAAACAGGTGGTGCCCACGTGAGCGATTTGCCCACGTGAGCGGTTTTTACCACTGCGCAAGTCATCAACAGTCATCTGTCAGCTGTCAAATGTCATCTGTCATCTGTCATCTGTCATCTGTCAACTATCTGATGCCACGCCTTTAAAAATGGCGTAGCCCACGTGAGCGATTTTTGCTACTGCGCACCTCCACCGCGGCGGTGGCCCGTGAGCCCGCCAAGTATCTCTACTAGCTATGTCAGGAATTCTATCAAACAGAAAGACACTAGTTAAATGATAAATAACTTTAGCCATCTTAAATAGAAACATTCGTGTCTAATATACCTTTAAAAAAATAGGTCACCACACTAGTTTACCACAAAACGTTTATAGACGATCTGGCCGATAATTTTAGGAAATATACATTCTACTTAATTTGCCAAATACTCAACGACACCATGAGGTGGTAGTTCGACCTGAGGGTCAAAAATAGCAACAATAACAAAGGGCTATTAATTATCTCAAAAAAATATATATATACCACATCTGTCAAGTAACATGGCAATCCAAACGGATGTACCTATCGAGCAGGCTGGAACAGCGGAAGTAAGGTCGCGAGAAGTAAGGTAGCAAGAGTATCGATAACACAAATCGACCAGTAAAAGGAGAAAAATCGCGCTATTTTAATTAGCAACATTTAGAACGTTAGAGTATACTAAAATAAATTTACAAAAGACTTAAAAGTTTTGACATTATATGTCGTAATATCAACCACCGCACGTGGGACTGATGACACGGAGTAGGTAGGGTAGAAGAGATTTATGAAGAATGTTAAAAAATAATACCTTTCGATTTCCATACAATTTCAAACACAAGTAAAGCTTAGCAACATTTAACAAACAGGTTAACATGTAAATTCTTAATATAAGTAATCATTGTGAAATTGGTTATTCCTTTCCACATAACATGCAATAAAGTTAAACGCTCTACTTGTGGAATCATGAAACAAACTATCTGCGGTTATTAGAGCACTGCATTTAGCCTATATTGGAATTGGTGACCTCATTGCACTCTGGACAACAAACACATTAATTTCCATCAAATCTTTCAAAATCACTCAAATTATAGACTGAAAATTTTTCATCATTTTCTGATGAAGAAGTCTGTTCTAAAACCAACAGGATATGAGCAGTTGCCTTATATACTATAAATTAAAAATTGTAGTTTCAAAGCTCCTTATATTCTTTGGTTTTTATTCTTGTTCGTTGATGCTCGCGTTGTTGCTTTTCCTTTTCTTGTTGCAATTTATTTCCTGAAAGATGCTTTTTCTTTACCCTTTTTCTGTCTTCTGCTCGATGTTGCTGAGCTTAGTTAAATTTCGGGTAAACTGCTTTTTTCTTTTGGGATTCTTTGAACTTAAAATTTTTGGATTTGGGAAGATATCAGCCAAAATGTTAGAGGGTGCTGCTGCTGCAGGAGATTGTGAAGGACCTGGTTTTAAAACAATAACTGATTGGTTTGGTTCAAAAATCTCTTGCCTGCTGAATTCATTGGAATAGATATATAATATCGCAGATGGTTTAAGCGGATAAGCTCCTGTTGCTCGAAAACATGAAACCCTGTTCTCGCAAGTAGCAGCCAGTGCCCAAGCATCAGTAAGTAGGTGTCCGAAAGTTGTAGCTTAATTTGTTCGAATTTGCTCTTATAAACTCGTCGCACGCTCTTTTAAATTAACCCTTCAGTGACTTAAAAAGCGAGCGATCGAGAGGCTATAAAAAGTGAGTAGTGTGACTAAGAAGGCATAATAATACGATCTTTTTAGCGGTAGCCTTCTCAAGCATTACGTAGAATTCATATGCGAACCATATCCCTTTCATATTAGAAGGCACTTTCCAGCTGTTTTTTTATTTCGTATAAACTGATTTGTTAACCAATCCAGCAATGCTTTACAAATTTAAGCCGATACGATCGCATTTTAATCATAGCTCTCGGTGGCATATTTTCCCCCCGCACCTACTATTTGCTTATGCAGTTGAAGATTCAATGCGGTGATAAAGATGTACCTTCCGCGTTACACAAACCGCTACAGTTACGGTATAGCCCTTTTTTGGCTTGAAATATTTCTATTTTCTTTTATTGTAGTGTAAGATGATGTCCGTTGCTAATCAGATTCCTCTCCACTAAGTTTGTCATCGTTAAGTTCTGTCGAAAAAAGAATAACAGCTGCATATTTCTTTGGTACCTAGGAAACTACGGTTTCGTTTTCCATAAAGCACACATAAAAAGTCCTTATACCTTGCAGGAAAGAGTTATTTTGGAATATAAGGTTTATTTGTACGCAGTAGACCTCCGAAGGTTATGTTTTTATCTAAATGTTTATTAGCTAACTCGTTACTGAAAAAATTTACAGTGATTAAGTCCGGTAGATAAAAATGGCTTAACAGGATCATCGCCACTCTTTGTTATTGGCATTTGTCTACTTCATTTCCTTCTTTCCCTAAAATTATTCCAGAATAAATATCTGCCCATTTGTTTTTCATGAAATAAGCGGGATAACTTAGCCAAATTAATTTGCATATTCGCAGTACATGCAGAACTACAATCGTTCAAGGCCCAAATTTTTCAGTCATATTTGTCCGCCTTACTCTTCATATAAACCCAAAAAGAAGCCTTGCTTTGGAACGGAACTAACTGCTCATATGTTCAGATAGATTTAACTATCTCTTGTAATTTGATACAAAATCATAAAAAACATTTCTGATTGGGACGAACTTGTTAGTGCAAAATTGTTGAACCTCTATCAAAATAACCTTGAGTGACTTAAAAGAAAGCGATCGAGGGGCTGTGAGAAGTGAGTAGTGTGACTGAGAAGGTAATTTTATGACTTTTACAATTCAATCGCAGAAGAGTTCTTGAATCGTGACATTCTCGTTTAAAATTCAAATTTAAAACTATGAAATTTTGACAGTAAGTGACAATGACATGAATTTTAATTATATACAAGGGGCACGATACACCTAAACATCATGTACAAGGGGTAACTATATTGATTCATGAACTTTTCTGACAAAATATAATTCTTGTAATGAAAATTATCTATAATTTTCGCCAAACCTTCACTCATGCAAGTTGAACTGAAAAAATCAGTAGGTGTTAAAATTAGAAATATACATCGAGTATTGTCTTTTTCACAATCTGCATGGTTAAAGTCCTGTATAGATCTTCTACGTCTCAGACAAAATGTTAAGGATGAGTTTGAAGAGAAGTTGTTTAAGCTAATGAATAACGCAGTTTTTGGAAAAACCATGGAAAACATAAGAAAGCATTCCTTTGTAAAGCTAATCACAAGTTGGGATGGACTTTATGGCGCTGAGGCATTAATAGCAAGACCAGAACTTAAAAGTATTACTATAATAATAAAAACATGAATATAATAGAGCTCACAAAATCAGAAGACTTCCATATCGCAACAGTTTATGAATTTTTTACTATAATTAATGAAACCCTGCTTATAATCGAGCTCACAAAATCAGAAGTCTTCCATATGGCAACAGTTTATGAATTTTTGTATGGAGCGGCGACTACGGCGCGCGGCGGTACGATTTCCTTTCATCTACTCCAGTAAGTGATATTGCAAGCATTCTCGAAAATTGGGATTTAATATGAAAAAGAAAACCGGAGAGGACTACAAGGAGAATTGTGTCAAGTCAATGTGGAATACAACAGCAAAGATGAGTCAAGAAAAATAATTCAACAAGTTTAACATATCATTTGATCCTTTTACTGGTATACGTTTTAAGAAACACGCGATGCGCCTAATGCGAAAAGAAGAATTTTATCAGAAAATCTGGATAAAGGAAAGATTAGTTCAAATGCCTTGACTATATGAGATATTTACGTTATGGCCTCTCTGTGGGATGAAAACTCCCCAGATGGTTTAGCGAAAATTCTTCTCTTGAAATGGCCCTGGCCACTCGTGGTTTTGTAAAATTAATGCTACTTGCGAAATTTCCAAGCAAAAAACTTTCGTATAAAACCAAAAATTTTACCACTAGTGGCATTATAATCGATAAACTGTTTACCAGGTCACTACTGTTTGTCCTTGGCATTTTCCTGGTTTGATTCCTTCTTTTCCAAAAATTATAATTATCTGCATATGCGGAACTACAATCAGCCAAATCCCAAATTTTATAGCCTTATTTGTCCGGCTTATCCATGAGATAAACCTAAAAAGAAGCCTTGCCTCGGAACGGGACTTACTGCTTGTCTATGCACAGATGGATTCAAAGATTTCTTGTAATTTGATACAAAACCATCAAAAAATCTCTGATTGGGACGAATTTATTAGTGCGTTTCCTTTCTTTTCTAGGCACATAATCTGTTGGAATTTGTTGCGAGACGTGTTAGATGATACTACAGGTCGACATAAAGTTGCATCTTGGCCCCATAGTATACATATTGACTCTTTAGCAGCGTGCCCGGTTCCAAAAATTTTAAGCAAACCAATAAATGCTTTCAGTTATTCTTATACAAAAGAAGAAAGAACCTTCCTATTTCTTGCATATGATTCGACTTTTCGATTCGTCTTCAAGAAAATCAGATTCATAATATCGTGTAAAAAAATAACTCTAAAGCTTCTTTAATGGTCGAAAATTTGGAACTATATCTAATCTACCTGTTGGAACTTTTTTTACAATGCACTTCCTTCACTTTATCCTTGTGTCCACAGACTACCATCTTATGAGTGTAGATGGTGCATGGAGGATCATGAGACCCGTATCATCTACTTCTAAATTCCCCGCCTTTGCGTGGGCAAGATTCAAAATCGGCCTCTCCGATATTACTTGGACCACCTTCTAATGCCAAATCATTAAAATAAGTATATTAATGATTTATCTCTAATATCGCCAATAGGTCTTATTCATTAACTCATTTTCATTTAAAAACTTTGGTGGTGCACTTATTTTTATAAGAGCGTAGTAACTAAACAAACTAAGATTATCGCACTGTCGTTGTAAAGTAAGTTGGAAATTTTCTAGAGCATTGGCGTCAAGATAAAGGTCGATTCGCATTTTACGGAACGTCAACGTCACGTCACCGACCGGTAACGTCACGTCAAAATATTCTATAGTATATTTTGAATAGCGATGTTCTCATATGCAGGCACCGTCACGGAACGTCACCATCCCGGACCGTCAAGATTTATTTTGAGGAATAGTTTGACGTGCCGTTGACGGTTCCTTGCAGCGGATAAGCACAATATCGGCTCGTCTTGTAAAAATTGGCTGTGTGTTCTCGTCAATTTAGAAAAGAACGTTATTTCGATTCGTGATGGATGACGAAAAATTAATTGAGTGTGTGAGGGAATACACAGAACTATACGATATGTCACATAAGAAATATAGTGATAATTTACACAAAGACAAATTATGGATGAAAATCGGAAGTCAATTAAATGTGCCTGGTAAGTAATCTATTTAATTATAAATAAGTGGAGGAATATAAAGCAGAAAAATATTAAAACTATTCGTTGCGCCATGGCAGGGCTCCTTTTGCAGATCTAAAAAATGTTTTGTATATTTCGCGCACTTGAAATGCAGAATTGTGTGCATTTCCACCTTGCCTAGGTATATGTCTCCAATTTGGTTCCCCTTCTGGAGGCTCCGTATGTCGAGCTATCAATATGTTATCTTTAATATAATTATGCAAAATGCAGGTGGTAAGTATTATGTTGTCCACGTTCTCTGGAAGAGAATGTATACTTCTGAAATAGATTCTAAATTTTTGTGCTAAATTTCCAAACGCATTTTCAGAAACTCGCCTAGCTCGCGATAATCTATAATTAAAACATTCTTTGGCTGGATCCCCATTTATTACAGATCCAGGATAAGGTCTAAGCAGATAAGTCTTGAGAGGAAAAGCCTCATCTCCGACAATTACGTAGGGTGCGGAATTTTTAGTTCCAGGAAGATATTTATCCTTCGGAACATTCATTCTATTTTGTTGTAACGCTTTTCCAAAATTTGAGTTAGCAAAAATTCCTCCGTCACTGTTCTTTCCATCCCCACATCCACTGCAATAAACTTATAATTGGCGTCTACTAACGCCAATAAAACTATCGAAAAAGTGCGTTTATAGTTAAAGTATTGTGAGCCGCTATTGGGTGGTGCAAAAATTTCCACATGCTTGCCGTCTAGCGCTCCTAAACAATTTGGAAAGTTCCATATTCTCCAGAACTCGTCAGCAATTCTCTCCCAATCCTTTTCTTGTGGGGTTGGCAATACCTCTGTTAGTAAGTTATCAATTATAGCTTGGCACACTTCTTTGACTATATAATGCACAGTGGAATGTCCTAAACGATAACTAAACGATATAGTCTGAAACGAGTCTCCAGTTGCTAAAAATCTAAAAAAAAAAATATTTAATTTAAGTTTCATGTTTTATGATTTGGTTCTATTTTATTTCTAGGGTCAACATGCAAATCAAGATGGATCTCTTTGAGGGACCAGCTAAGAAAGGCGTTGAAAAAGAAAGTCACAAAAAGTGGACAAGCTGCCAATAGTACAAAAAAATGGAAGTATGAAGATTTTATGTCTTTTATAATCCCTTATTTCAAGGAGAGGGAAACTAAATGCAACATTGGTGATCTAGGAAGCGCTGATGAAGAAAACAATGATGGAGGAGAAACTAATGATGGAGGAGACACTAATGATGGAGGAGAACCTGTAGAGTACAGTGCTTCTGAAAATGATGACATTCATGAAAATAAAGCTGAAAATCCTCAAAAACGGAGATATGCGCACTCTCCTATACGAACATTATCTCCCAAAAAAATGCCAGCTCCTTCCTCTTCTAAGGTGAGGAAAACGAATAGACCTGAAACAGCCTCATCTGTTCTAATGAATTATTTACTCGACAGTGATAAGCAACAGTCACAGTCCCCATCAAATTCTGACCCTATTGATTTGTTTTTCAATAGTCTGGCAGCAACAGTTAAAACATTTACACCCGAATATCAACATATAGCTAAAACAAGACTATTTTCAATTGTGTCTGATCTAGAATGGACACAACTACAGAGGAATAATAACCAACAGAGTACACCAGCCACGCAGGCGTCGGCTTTTCAAACTACAGGACTACGACCACTACAAGAGACACAGAGAAGCACAATGCTGCGGGTTACGACCCCGCTGGTATCGCCTGAACAACACTATGAATGTTTCACTCCATCTACAAATTCTGGGGCGTCTTCAACTCAAAGTTATTATGAAAATTTCAACACAGAAAATTTCTGACCAAAATAACAGCTAAAGCAAACTATATTTATCATGCGTTAGAATCCGTTGTCATATTTTTCATTAACACGCTTTTATTTTAGCTTCACTTGTAGGTTTGTATGTATGTATGTGTGTACCAGTAACAAATCTAGGAAGTGGATTTTGAATGACTTGTCGGATTGATTTCAAATTTGGTACGCATTTATAGTTCCGGTAACAATATAATGATATGGTATCATTGAATCCAGCGGCGTATTTAGGGGGAGGGGCTAAATTTTGTTTTGTTTATGACTAAAAACGTAAAAAAACGCTTTTAACATACTAAAAAGTATGAAATTAATAATAGTTTAAAAAACTAAAAAACACTGTTTCATAGCAGATTGAACTAAAAAGTAAAAAGTTATTTTAATTATAAAAAAACGTGGGGTGCTTTATAATTTATTTTTATACTAACTCTACTTTAAGAACTAGATACTAATGAAATATCTATAAAAAAACGATGTAGAGCACCCCACGCATTTTTATGATTTTTTTTTGTTTATCACTTTACTATTATTTTAAACTCTCTGAGAATTATTTTACTAATTAAAATTAATTTTGACTTTTTAGTTCGATCTGCTATAAAAGCGTGTTTTTTGGCTATTTAAACTATTATTTATTTTTAATTTGAGTGTTTCTTAAGCCATGTTCTTACCTTAAACATACCATTAGCTTTTCTTTAGGACTGATTGCTTCTCGAAATGTAGTGTTCTTCTTCTGAATTTGCTTCTCAATTTTAAATAATAGTACATAAAACTGATTCTGACTCATTCTGAAGTATTTGTAAAAACAAATTTGATCATCTTCTAATTGCTTGAACAATGTGTAGTATTCCCCTACACATTTTCTATTAACAAATAAATTTCGTACCCACAACTTTTTCTTAGTTCTAGGGCTAGCCTGCTCCTCTTCGTCCAAAATTAAAGCAATCATTGCTAATTTTTCTTTGCTAAACTTGCATGCTAAACTTGCTTTGTTCATTTTTCGAAATTACACACAATATTTAGGCACTATAGTGAGCATGTAGCACTGTTAAATTCCAATGAGATTTGAAGTGACGGAGCCTAATCTGATCGTATACTGCGAATGAGCGACAGTTTTAACGTGACGTTGCCGGTCAGTGACGTGACGTTGACGTTCCGTAAAATGCGAATCGACCTTATGGGAAATATCCGTCATTTGAACAGTTTCGGGTTTATTTGTGCCACAGCTGGTTTTCATCGTATGCAAAATGTATACCTGTCGCTATACACCGAACAGAGGCACCTGCAACGCAACCTCACTTTAACTTGTTACAATAAATAGCAGTGTATTATAACTTTTTTTGTTCTAAATTAGAAATAGGTTTATGAAATATAGCTCTGAGGAAATTAAGTAAAAAATATATTTTAGAATATATCCCCAAATATTGATGTCTGGGGTGTAATTGCACCCCGCTCGGATTTATGAAGGCTAAAACCAACTTCAACCAATCTTTTTCTGCTATTTTATTTTCTCTATTAAATCATATCTTTAGGCTACTTGACTAGATTATGAGCCAACATTCGAACTGTTTCCCTCGTTGGTTCAAAAGTTTTTTAATAATAAAGCATAGCTTTTTTTCTGCATCTCCTTTTAAAGCTCTTCCCTTCCATTCCATTCCACTTAAAAAAAATCCTCTGCATTTGTCATCTTAGTGAAAGTTCAGGTATATTATTTTCTCTGGCTACTTGTCTAATTAGTAGTCATGCACTCTTATGGCATCCACAGATTTTATTAAATTTTCTTCAGTCCATCTACTACTCCAACTTTTCCTAGGTTTTGTAGGCGTGTTTAAGTATTTAAAAACAAAACGAATGGTCTAGATAGATATTTCTTATTATTTAGCATGCGTCATATGTCGCAAAGTAAGGGATAGTGTCGCACCAGTTTCATCCTACAGTCAATGGACCAAACGAAGCCAAACTCAAATATACGCATGTTTGACATAAAATACTCATATCAAAACATACATTCTTCGCCTATTTAATCATACGTACTTTAAAACTTTTAACCTAGACCAGTGATAAAGTGTTTGGTACTTACAAATAAATAAGATTCCCTTTACAAAGATGAAACCGGGGGAGGCATTGAAAATGCAGAAGCAGAATGCAACGGTTAATAGATCTGAGAAAATTCCTAATTGTGTTGAAATAACAGTTGATATAAGTTTGGGTTAGATCAGATTAGATTACGTAAGTTTAGTTTACCAAATATATTTCATATTGCTTCAAGTTTCGTTGTTTTTAAAACTTTATAACCTTAAGTGGGGTTGTAAAAAGCAAAATATCATTTGCATTCGATTCGTCTCTCATTCCCGATTTAACTATATGCAACACGACTAGTATGTCGTGAAAAACTAAAAGTCATCCTCACCTACCCCTAACACAATTTAACGTAAACAATTACTTTTAGCAGTTTATGTAAGTTTAGTTTATCAAAATATACCACATAAATACATATTACTTCAAGTTTCGTTCGTTTTTATAATTTATAATATGAGGTGTGGTTGTAAAAACCAAAACACTAATTGCATTCGATTCGTCTCCCCGATCTAATGCAGTTAGTTTCACTTAGTGTCAACTTATTTTATTCATTTGAGTCGGTTTTGATACGTTATAGTCAATTTTAATAGACTTGGTTAGTCGTCCAATCAACTTTCGGTTAGTTTCACTTATCTCAACTTATTTTACTTATTTGAGGCGGTTCCGATACGTTATAGTCAATTTTAATAGACTTGGTTAGTTTTGGTTAATCGTCAAATTAACTTTAGGTTAGTTTCACTTATCTCAACTTATTTTACTTATTTGAGGAAACTCGAATACGTTATAATCAATTCTAATAGATTTAGTTTGTTTTGGTTATTCGTCCAATCAACTTTCGGTTTGTTTCACTTAGTCTCAACTTATTTTAGTCAGTTGAACTGGTTCCGATACGTTATAATCAATTTACGATTTGGTTAGATAGATAGATAGATAGATATTTATTTGATTCCGAGCACTACAAAGTTACAGTAGAAAGGAACAAGTCAAAAAAAAAAGTTACAATAAAAAAGTGATCAAAAATACAATAATTAAAATATGTCACCTTATTACCTTACAAAAAAAAATGTATATGTGTATAGGAAAGTATACAAAACACAACACAATTATATTTAAGTAACATAACATAAAGAATCAACAAACAAATAAATCAAACGAGGTCAGCGTGCGACAGTAACCCAAATAATATTTTAGTTAAAATGGTTTAAAAACTCCGAAATGGAGTAAAAAGCACCAAGGCATAATTTTTTTTTTAATAGTCTTTTGAATTTTCTCTCCGATAACCTTTTCAAATCCTGAGGAAGAGGATTGTATAAACGTAGGCCAGCAAAAATTGGGGATTTTTTGAAATATTCGTGGTTGTGTCGCTGAATACAGAATTTGTCCTGGTATCTTGTCGCATAATCATGAAAATCTCCATTAACAACAAAGTTCGATCTATTTTTATGAACGTATGTTAAAATATTAAGTAGATAAATGGAAACTACAGTAAGTATTTTATATTTTTTAAAAGTGTCCCTGCAACTAGCGAGAAAGGGTAGGTCGAACATCAGTCGGAGGATTCGTTTCTGTGCAATGAGTACCCTCTCGACATCACGAGCCTGTCCCCACACAACAATGTTGTATGACATTGTTGAATAAGCTAAAGAATAATAAACATTGAGCAATGCCTTTCTATTAAGTGAGTTTTTTAAGGAGCTTAACATGAAAAAATTTTTGCTGAGCTTTGAGCATACGGACTCAATATGCTGGCACCAGGACAATTGACTATCGATCGTAATACCCAAAAATTTGGCTGTTTTTTCAGTTCTAACGATGTGACCGCCAAAATCAAATGACAGGTTAAGTGGTAGTTGCCTAACAGTTGAGATCTCCAGGCAGACTGTTTTACTACAGTTAATCATAATATTGTTACTATTGCACCATTCGGCTAATTCAGAGAGTATGATCTTTACATCTTCAAGCAGAACTTGGCAACACCTATTTGACACAACTATCGTGGTATCATCACAGTATTGAAAAACCATGCCCTTGGTGATATGTTCAGGAAGGTCATGTACAAAGAGTAGGAAAATCAGAGGCGCCAGAATACTGCCCTGTGGAGTGCCCAGATCTAAATCTTTAATGTCAGAAAGAAAATCTTTAAATTTAACTGCCATCTTACGATTTGGCAGAAATGATTTTATAAGATGTTTGAAAAAGCCTCTTATTCCCAGTTTTTCGATTTTTTTCACTACAAAGTCTTTATTAATGACATCAAATGCTTTAGTAAAGTCAAAGAAAAGCACAATCACAGTCTCGTTGTTATCTTGTTTATTGTAAACATGCTGTAGTAGGTCCGTGCACCCCAAAGCAGTCGAGAATCCTGGACGGAAGCCATACTGCCGATTAGAGAGCACATTGTTTTGGTTTAAAAATAAGAGAAGCCTGCCATAAAGTATCCTTTCAAAAACTTTGGAAAATATGCTTAAGATGGAAATTGGGCGGTAGTTTTCAACATTTTCAGGATCACCCTTTTTAAAGATAGGGGTAACGGATGCAATTTTCAGTTTCTGTGGAAATTTGCCTGTGAAAAGTGATAAATTGTACAGTTCAACCAAGATGTGAGAGATATCATAATTAATTGATTTGATTAATTTTATGGGAATGCCGTCAAGACCAGAGGAATTTTTGTTTGGGAGGGCTTTGATTACAGATGTAACTTCATCAGACGTAATTGGATCAATAAAGATACTCTTTGTAATTGGGGTTTTGCTGGTGGTGCATTGTGAAGAGAGGTTGCCCTGAAAATGACCTAGAAGTTTGTCCTGAATGCCAGTAGACAAATATGTGCAAAAAACATTGGCAATTTGGGAGGCATCTTTGTACACCTGATCATTGTAAGAGATTTCCGAAACACAGGTGCCTTTTTTATCTTTTCCATTCAGATGATTAATAATATTCCATGTCTCTCGTGTTTTGTTTTTAGCATTACATATTTTGGAGCTATAAAAATTGCTTTTTTCATTTTTAATCTGGTTTTGAATTTGTTTTTTCTTAATCTTATATTGGTCAATTACATTTTTATTGTTGGTTCTATTTTTTAGCCAGCAAATTGTCTCTAGGTTTTTTAACTGAATTTTTATTTCATTAGAGAGTGGAATTTTTAGTTTTTTGTTATTAAAGTTAACCTTTTTTAACGGAAAGCTAGTTTCGTAGCACCATATGAAGCTGTCCAAAAAAGCATTAAACTCTTTGTCCATGTCATTACTTGATAATTCAAAGTTTAGGGGCTTAAACCGGAATAAAAATTCATTAATATTCTCATCAGAAAAATAACGCATATATTTAACAGAGTTTTTAGAATCATTATTAACTGACTGGCAGTAATCATACCTCAAGATTTGGCAATGATGATCGGAAATGCCAGGGTCATAATTTAATACGCTTTTCACCATTTCAGGCTTGTTAGATGTCAAAAAATCTAATACAGAGAAAGTCGTGTGCCCGTTTCGAGTCTGTATACGTGTTGGTGCGTTGACGAGAGAGACCAGATTATAGGATTCAAAAATATCAATAAGGAGTTTTTTGTTTAAATTTGGATTATTTCCTGTATTTGGGTTAAAGTCGCCGATCAATAAAATATTGTCAAACTTCTCAAAAGCCTTAGTTAAAATACTACCTAATATCAAAATAAATGATTCAAAGTCATTAGTAGTGGGTCTGTACACATTTATTAAACACAATCTGTTGTCAGTAACACAGGAGCATTCCAAAATCATCTCTACTGATAGTTTGTTAATATACTCAACAGGAAAAAAGTTTTTTGAAAGATTGTTTTCCATATAGATTGCAGATCCGCCGTGTATGTATTGAGTGCGAGAAAAGTGAGTTAATAATTTAAAATTAGTAATATTTATAGACTCTATATCACTATGTAAATACCAGTGTTCAGTAAGGCATACAATGTTTAGGTTATGTTTACTAATTAGCACTTCGATTAAATTAATCTTGTTTGATAGACTTTGTACGTTTAAGTGCATTAATGAAATAGATCTATTTAACTCACAGTTCACAGCTGCTCCAGTTATTGACGAGGAGTCGGCAGTTCTCTCCCTTGAAAACCCACCCTTCCGGCAGGAGGGAAGCGGAATCTTTTAACTGCGGCTCCCGCTGGCCAAATTTCAGGATCGTACACTTTGTTTACATCATTAATCGGAAATCGCACTTTGAACGATGATGCACTATCATTTTTACTCGTTAGCTTTTCGCACTCAAATTTTATTTCCGGAGCTGAGTTTTTAAGAAAATCACCCAACATATTTTCGGACGTACCCGCGACAAGGCGATAAACGTGTAAGTATCCAAACTTCGGTACCGTTTGGATGGTACTAGTGTTTACACTATTGTTCCGTCCGATAACAGTCTTTGATTTGTTGGCATACCGATGTGAAGGTCGAGTGTAAGGTTGTAGTACATTTTTTTGGGCATCCGAGATTGCATTAGCTACTTGTTCATTCGAAATTACTTGATTGCTGATGTTCAGTTGCGGGTTTGCAGGTCTCGCCCAGGAAGCGGGAAGCGGTGTAGTTTGTTTACCAGAATAAAATTTACTGGACGCAGATGGCGCTGCGTTCACATTGTCATTAGGAGTTACAGGTTGACTATTATTACGCAATAATGATATAATAGTTTTTTGATCTTCTAGCCGGCCTTCGAGTTGCTGATTAATTATCGATAAGCTGCTCACCTTTACCTTGAGAACTTCTAGATTGATTCTTTGTTTAATGCAGGAATCGGTCGCGCAAAAGTCATTATTTGGCGCGAAAATATCAGAAGCCGCACGAATATTAGTTTCATCGTTTTGGTCACTATTTAATTTCGTATTTAACTTTAATTGAAACTCACAGAGCACTGCATTACTGGTGAAAGTGTTTGGTAACTTTTGAAAGACTAAAAGTTCGATTAGATCGGACTTCTTTAATTTATTCAGTTCCGCTGCTAAAAGTGTGTCTGCTTCGGACGCCATCTTAATACCACCATTATTATTATATTATTATTATATTAGTTTTGGTTAGTCGTCCAATCAACTTTCGGTTAGTTTGACTTCGTCTCAAAATATTTCAGTCATTTGAGTCTGTTTCGATGTGTTATAATCAACTTTCATAGATTTGGTTAGTTTTGGTTAGCTGTCTAATCAACTTTCGGTTCGTTTCACTTAGTATTAACTTATTTTAAACATTTGAAGCG
>MU182634.1:227570-244006 GCA_016904865.1 Pissodes strobi | reverse complement strand
TTAACTTATTTTAAACATTTGAAGCGGTTGCGATACGTTATAATCAACTTTTATTGATTTGGTTAGTTTCGGTTAGTCGTGTAATCAATTTCAGATAGTTTCACTTAGTCTCAAGTTATTTGACTAATTTGTGCCGGTTCCGATATCTTATAATCAATTTTAATAGATGTAGTTAGTTTTGGTTAGTCGTCCAATTACCTTTCAGTTAGTTTCACTTAGTTTCAACTTATTTTAGTCATTTGAACCGTTTTCGATACGTTATAACCATTTTTAATAGATTTGGTTAGTTTTGGTCAGTCCTCCAATCAACTTTCGGTTAGTTTCATTTAGTATCTACATATTTTAGTCATCTGAACCGGTTCCGAGACGTTATAATCAATTTTAATAGATTTGGCTAGTTTTGGTTAGTCGTCCAACATTCGGTTAGTATTAACTTATTTTAGTCATTTGAACTGGTTCCGATACGTTATCTTCAAGTTTTATAGATTTGGTTAACTTTGGTTAGTCATCCAATCAATTTTCGATTAGTCTCCTTAGTCTCAACATATTTTACTTATTTGGGCTGGTTCCAATACGCTATAATCAATTCTTCATAAACCGTGTCCTGACGTACATGAAAATTTTCCGTGTCGTGGCACGACCTTGAAAAATCGTTCCGATGAAACCGAAGAAGTATTCATTTGAACCGGCTCCGATACGTTATAATCAAATTTAATATTTTTGGTTAGTCGCCGAAATTCGGTTCGTTTTCATTAGTTTTAACATACTTTAATTTGTGTACCTAATTCGGATACATTTTAGCCCGTTTTGGTGCTTTGGATTACCTTTGGTTAATTATTTAATCAACCTTCGGTTAGTGTCAGTTAATTTTAATTTAGTTTAGTCCTTTGAACCTGTTCCGATACGTTATAATCAATTTTAATGTTTTTGGTTAACTTTGGTTAGTCACCAAAATTTGGTTAATTTGAGATTATTTTGAACTTTCTTTGTTATTTTTAATCTGTTCCGATACGTTTTAGCTATTTTTGGTGCTATCTTTTACCTTTGGTTAGTCGTTCAATCAAATTGCGATTAATTTCATTTAGTTTTATTTTATTTTAGTGATATAAACCGGTTCCGATGCTTTATAACCAAATTTAATGCTCATGGTTTGTTTTGATTAGTCGCCAAAATTCGGACAATTTGGGTTAGTTTTAACTTTTGTTAATATTTTTAATCTGTTCCGATAAGTTTTAGCCCTTTTTGGTCCTTTTTGTTACTTTAGGTTGGTTTTAATTAGTCGTTCAAACAACTTTCAGTTAATTTCAGTTAGTTTTAATTTAGTTTAATCATTTGAGTCGATTTCAGTACGTTCTAACCAATTTTAATGTTTTTGGGTAATTTTAGTTAGTCGCCAAAATGCGGTTAATTTGGGTTAGTTTTAATTTACTTTAATTTTTTAAGCACTTCCGCTACGCTTTAGCCCTTTTCGTGCTTTTGGGTAGTCGTTCAATCAACTCTCGGTTAATATCAGTAAGTTTTAATGTATTTTAGTCATTTCGACCGGCTCCGATACGTTATAGTAGAATTTAATGTTTTTGGTTAGTTTTGATTAGTCGCCAGAGTTAGGTTACTTTGAGTTAGTTTTAACTTACTTTTATTTGTTTTAATCTGTTCCGATACATTTTAACCCTTTCTGGTGCTTTTGGTTACTTTTGGTTAGTTTGGGTTAGTCCTTCAAATAACTTTCGGTTAGTGTCAGTTAGTTTTAATTTATTTTTGTCATTTGGACCGATTCTGTCCGCATACACAAACTAACACGATCTCTCACGCGTCTGACGTCACGTGTGGCAAATGTAGCATGTACTTTTTCGCGATTCAATGCCCTAACCTAGGAAAACAAAAACATTTTCAATGGCAAAATTCCAAATTTCCCTATACGTCTTATTAACCCTTGGTTAGTCGCGCGGGTGACATATGTCACCCACTCCCACTCTTCACAACACAGTTTTTTAACAGGAACGTTCTGGCGTCCATGGATTTTAGAAGCTGCTGAATATTCGAAGCTCTTTATGGTATCCTAGGCGAGTTTATTGAGAAGTTAGTTGTTTTCCGTATTTTGCCTGAAATATTCGACTGGGTGACAATTGTCCCCCGCGCGACTAAACGTGTAGTCATTTTGAAAAGGTGTGTTTATAGGTTTCTTAAGATATTTTGTATTATGTTTAAGTATTTATTGCGGCAGTAGACGTCACCAGTTGTATACAAGGTTTTGTGATGTATCATAATAATTCTTACTAATATTATATCCCCAATTTTGAGGATAAATACAAATTTGCAATTATCTAGTTCTTCAAATCAATTTATTTTTTATATGTACATATTACACTGTATTTGTACATTGTATGTACATATTACATTTGTATTTGTATGTACATATGTATTTGTGTGTATTTTTTATTTTTTTTTTGTATATGTATTTGTATGTAGGTATGCATTTGTTTCTATGTACATATTATATTTGTATGTACATATTACAGTGTATTTCGCAGATAGATAATGGACCGTCCACCTAAACGACAAATGGCTGAAACAAGTAGTGATCCAGATATTTGGTTAAAGTAATATAAAGAGATAAGCGATGAGGAACAGGACGACCGTATTACTGAAGACGAAAATATGTTACAAATATTAGCAAATATTTATTGTCTTATATAAATGTTAAACACACCCAATAATCCAAAAATATGACCATTGATTTTATTTATAATTTTTTTTTCTTATTAAAGTGATTTAAATCGCGTGGGTGACACATGTCACCCACGCCACTATACGCGTATACAATGCTTGCGCGACTAACCTAGGGTTAATTCTTACTGAAATGAGTTTCAAATGATTTAACGGCTAAAATAGCTTCGCCTACTTCATTGATCAAATTTACATTAATTTTTTAGCACTACCTTATCTGTCACGACTTTACCCTACTATTAATTCACATTACTTTTTAGCTAGTTATTGATGTGTAAACATCTTACGCGATGGTATGAGGGTAAATCTCGGCAAATGTGACAGAAATATGGGGACGGAAGAGTATATTTCATTACCAGTCCGGAAACTAGGCTTTTCCGGTGCGCGCACAGGAAAAGCTGTTTCTGGACGTGTAATGAACGATATTTTTCATAATACCTCTCTGAAATCAAGACAAAAACATTAAATTATTATAATTTGACGTATCCAAAATCATGTCATAATACATTTCGTATTCAAATGAAAGCAAACGTCAAACTTGCAAGACAAGCAAGACAGTTATTTATCTAATATTCATCAAGCGTTGCTATGCAAATGTGTTTGTATGCTTTGTTGTAACTCAATAGGCCGCTAATTTTGAGGTATTTGTGACAAGTAATGTCAGAATAAATGAAATAATTTTACTTAAAATTAGACTATTGACGCTAAAATGTACTAGATTAATCTTGTAGACTGCATCGCTGTATAATTTAAACCCAATTTATTATACTTTATGCCTATTCTGTGACTAAATAACTGCGAATTTAGCACTTAAAATGGGGGATCGGGAAAACTTTTCCCGCTCCCTAATTAGGGACCGGGAAAATTTTTCCCATGCCCGAACCGAAAAGACTTACTTTCTTTGCTCTACAGAGACGTCGAAAATGATAGTTTTTAGAGAGGTATTATGAAAATATGTAAACCGATGTGACAGTATAAGGCGCATTGAGGATCAAGCTAATCCAGAATTGCCGCGAAGGATGGCCGCGATTGCAACGACTCGAGTGGCGCTTCTAAAAAGCTAGCCACTAGGGCGGTATTATATTTTCATGCCCATGATGTCGATATTGGACATATGTTTACACATCAGTGTCTCGAGTACTAGCAGACTCGCTCAATTTTTGTTATAGTTACATCGGTAATCTTAGGAATGAAATTTTAGATTGATATATTTACTTAATTATCAACTTTATCCGCAATTTTCGTGATCGATTGTTCGTTAGGTTCTTCCTACATCTTTTAAAATTTGTGATCCCATCAATTGGCTCGAAGATGTACCAGGACAAAAACTTTTCATGACGACCCAATTTAAATATTTTGTGTGATCTCTATTGTATAACTTTTAAAGATGGATTCAGATTAGAGGAAAATATATTCACAGTATTTTCTTAGATTTATGTCTAGCTTTTAACTCCATTAACGTTGCCACAATTAATTATTGATTTACCATCTGTAAACCTCTATTATTATGTCAAACGTCAGAATTTAAACATACCGAACTCGTGTAAGCACAATATATTCCATTTCCTTCATTTCATATCTTCAGAGTTATTTTCAAGCAGAAAACGCCTCTTAGGAATTACGTCATGTGCACTCGTAGGCATATAAAAGGGATCGTTATCATAATAAGATTCCCTACTTGTAAAAGCAGAGAAATCCACCTTTTTTTAAATGAAATTCCTAATATAGCCCAGTTATGTCCCAAGCTTTTGAGTTATTTTTCTTCAAAAGTGGTTAAAGTACTTTTGGATTTGCACATAAAGTAGACACAAGGACGAATTGATTCAAGTTGCGAAGGTCAACCTTATATGTATTCAAAATTTTCTTCAATAATATTGCCCGTCATTATGGCTAATGGTGCATATATATGCTACAGCTAAATTTGATCATCTAGCGTCATAAGCGCATCCTAGTTTACTATAATGTATTAAGTTTCATCGGTTTATAGGCAAAATAACTGAACAAATTTACAGTCCTTCGCAGAGATGCAACAAAGCAGAGTTTAAAACAGTAGAGTCTTTATATTATATATAATTAAAGAAATGCATTTATACCATTAATATTAAGCATTATCATAATTGAAAAGTAAATAAATAAAAAAGGTGCAGATATGAAGACCTAAAAAATTACCCTCCAGTTTTAAATAGGAAAATCTATTAATATACAGGGTGTCCGGTAACTTCGAGGCAAACTCTCGGGAGCTTATAGCGGATGTCAAAATAAGTCTAGTGTTTCATATAACTTTCTTCCCTACAGCTCCTCCTAACGGAGATACAGGGTCGCAAAGGTATATTCAACAATTCACATTTTTGGTTGTTACTTTTAAACCACTCTGTATAATTCAACAAAATTTTGGGATTTTCTTAAGGGGATTATTATCCTTAAAACGACATTACAGTGTACTCTGTAACGTTTTAAGGAAGTTAGAAATGGATTGGCTCTCACACAAAACGGGCGAAATTTTTGACAGGTGTCATTCAATTGCGACGAAAATATGATTCTCAGATACTCCCAAGATTTTACTCAGAAAAAGGTACTCTTCATTTTTTTCGATTAAATCAACCGTTTTCGATTAAATTTAACTTTTATTAGTTTCTAATTTCAGTATTCTTTAATCATTATTATGGTGGAATTAGACAAACTCCAGGTTAGTAAGCAGGTTGTTTCACTGACACAAGGTTGACAAGTTTTGTCAAAAACCCTTATTAGTCGTACAAAATAGTTATTTATGCAACCAGCGTGTAAAGTGACCCTTTTTTATGAATGGGAATCCCATGAATAAAAAAAGGGTACTTTACGCATGAGTAGCATACACATTTTTTTCTACTACCAAAAAACAAAATCTTAGAGAGTGCGTAAAGTGAGTACTTTACGCACGGTAGTAGAAAAAATAATTTAAGGCAGAATACTCTCTCGCAGAATACACTGACATGCATTTGGTTTATTGAAAGGCTTTGTGTAATTCATTACAGGCAAGGAGAATTTATTCTGAACGATTTACAGCTCGAATTTTACCCAATCGAAAAACATTTGAAAGAATTGATCGTCGGTTAAGAGAAACAGGTAAAATAAAAAACAATTAAATTGATTATTGAAATGAATATCATTTATTTAGGGAGCCTTTTACCTCGACGTGGTGGAGAGGGTGCCCAAAGAAACGCAAGAATTCCCGAAGTGGAGGAGCGTATGTTGGAACAAATTGAGGAGAATCCGTCTAACGGTATTCGCAAGTTAGCAACACAAACTGGCGTAACAAAATGGGTGGTTCCTTAAAGAACAACTGCTTCACAAGGTACATGCTATGTCGCCAGAAGATTACCCAGCAAGACTCGACTATGCCAACTGGTTTTTGCAGCGACATAGAGAAAATAACAATTTTTCGGGCTTAATTTTGTTTTCGGATCAAGCAGGTTTTACCTGAGATGGAATAATCAAATCTCATAATTTACATATCTGGATAGAAGAGAATCCCCGTGCGATTATTCAAACAAAACACCAGCAAAGGTTTATGGTCAATGTATGGGCTGGCATAATTGGAAACCATCTTATTGGTCCATTTTTTTAGACGATAGATTAAATGATGCGCGCTACTTGCAATTCTTGCAGCAATATTTGAACGAGATACTGGAAGATGTACCTCTTCACATTAGAGCATCCATGTGGTTTATGCACGACGGTGCACCACCCCATTTCGACCGTTTAGTGCGCCAATATTTGACTGCTGCTTTTGGCCAACAATGGAGGACCAACGTGGAGGACCTTTTCCGTGGCCAGCTAGATCCCCAGATCTCAATCCATTGGACTTCTTTTTCTGGGGTTATTTAAAGGAATTAGTTTATTTAAGGCTAGTTAATACCAGAGAAGATTAGGCAGTATTGTGGACAAATTCGAAACAATCCTGGTAGGTTGTTTGCAGTACAACGAGAAAACCTGCGTGGAATAAGAAAGTGTATTCAAGTTCAAGGAGGGCATATTGAACATCTATAACTTAACATATAAGTAACATCTTACTCTCAACTGCTACCAAACAGAACCTACTACTTCTTATGCAAAGCATTTTTTTTATTTTATTACTGCAAAAATTTGAAACTAATTTTTGCCTGTCTCTCAATTCTTTTAAATGTTTTTCGATCGGGTAAATCTCAAACTGAATGTTTCAGAATAAATTCTCCTTTCCTCCAATGAATTACAAACAATTTGTAAAGAACAAATGACTTCAAATAATTTTTAAAATTCGTACTTGATTAGAACTTATAGGCTTCTCAATTAGTAGTTGTCAATTTTATTTTCCTTATGTTAATTTAATATTATAATTTAAGTTTTTTCACTAATTAATGATATTTGAAATAAATAATTTATTTATCAGATCATTGACCTTTTTTTACAACGATCGCTTATTGAACAAATTTTCTCGAAAACGATTGATTTAATCGGAACAAATGAAGAGTACCTTTTTTTAGTAAAATCTTTGGACTATCTGAAAATCATATTTTCGTCGCAATTGAATGACACCTGTCAAAAATTTGGCCCGTTTTGTGTGAGAGCCAGTCCGGTTCTGACTTCCTTAAAACGTTAAAGAGCACATCGAAATGTCGATGTAAGGATAATAATCCCCTTAAGAAAATCCCAAAATTTTATTGAATCATACAGAGTGGTTTAAAAGTTAAAATCGAGAATCTAAATTGTCGAGTATACCTTTGCGACCCTGTATCTCCATTAGGAGGCGCTGTAGGGAAAAAAGTTATATGAAACACTAGACTTATTTTGACATCCCCTATAAGCTCCCGAGAGTTTGCCCCGAACTTACCGGACACCCTGTATAATTAGCCCTTACGTTATTGTAATATTTTTAACCTGTTCCGATTCGTTTTAGCACGTTTTGCTGCTTTTGGTTTAGGTTGGTTTGGGTTAGTTTGTCATTGAACGATTGTTCACATAATTTTTCGGTTAGTTTCAGTTTCAATTTGTTTTAGTCTCTGAACCGATCCCTATAGTCATTCAATCAGCTTTCGATTAGTGTTAGTTACTTTTAAATTATTTTAGTCATTTGAACCGGTTCCAATACGTTATAACCAGTTTTAATACTTTTTGGTTAATTTTAGTTAGTCACCAAATTTCTGATTTCAAATATACCTACCATACAAGTTGACATTTCGTTCAGCCGATTTTACATTATTTAATTTTATATTTGCATTGAATTTACATCATCTTGATATACGCTGCCATGATTACTGCATAGAAATCAACAGCTTTTTGAACAGCGTATATCAATATAATGTAAATTCAATGTAACTATAAAATTATATAACGTAAAAACGCATCAAATGTAAAAAAAAGAACTTCCACTTTAGCCAGAAATATATAGGGCACTCCATTAAAAAAATATTATTTTTGTTGCCCGCCGCATATATGCAAAACTACTGGATATTAAATTACAGATTTAGAAAGGAAACAAAAATCCCTGTATGTCAGTTTTTTTTATTTTTCTCGTATGATAAAAAATTAAAATATTTCGGAGGGTGCTAATTTATACGAAGTTATACTGTACATGATTAAAATATAAACAAAATATGATTAATCAATAGTGATAGTTATTTTAAACATTTTTACTTCCTTCAATATTTACTTTATGTTTTCCTATTGCATCTGTGACTCTATTGTATATTGACTCATTTACTATATTCCCGAAATAAACCTTCAAGTTTTATTTCTTGGTTTTAATGTCCCTAAATGATTTTCTCCATAAAATGATATCAATCAGTGCTGGTTAGGCTCATATATCATACTACTTCAACTTATTTTTCCGTATAATCTTTGTGTTACCTATATCTTTCTCTAAATGTTTCCTCATATACTATTTAATTTTTATATACTCCTTCCTATATGAAACTGTATTTTCATCTCTTAGTTCCTCACATACTTTGCTCTTCAAAGGCCTGCCTTACCTGTAAGTGTTTATGAGACTACAACATTCCTTAATTGGCTTGTCTATAATCTTCCTCTCCTAATTTCACTGTCTAGCTTCTTCTAATGGCTTTCAAAATTATACCTCTGTCCTTCATGACTTATATCTCTATTTTACATTTTAATTTCTCTTTTATTCTAATGCCCACGTGTTTTATTATGAATTTTGAAGTTACTCATACCTCTATTTTGTTTCTCAATTTCTCCCGTTTTTTTTCTAACGCCTACGTGATTTTATTATAATTTTCTCAGTGAGGTACTTATCGTTAACACTTGCGTTTATTATGTGACATTTATTGTTTTTCCAAAATTAATAACAGTTTATCTTCGAATTTTTGCTCCACTCCTTTGTTTCTAATTTCATTATTTTTATTTTCTTCCTTTTTTCCTCCTTGTCCATGTCTTCTACCTCCTATATAATCAACTGTAAATTAGACTCTTCGGCATTTTCTGAACTATCGTCTCCCGAATCCCCTGACTCTTCTGCCTGATTCTGGTCCAAGATAATTGCCTTCTTTGTCACTAATTGATGAATTCTCGGTACACGGGTTAGTTTGTGTTGATAACTGTGACTCTTATTGCATCGCAATTTACTTCATTTAATTTTCATAAGGTTCAGACGTCTTAGAAGTAATTTTTCACTGCACCCTACTTGTTTGTGTTTTTCTTCTACTTAGTTTCTTCTTATATACTTATAATTTTTAGTTCCTTTTTAGTTACTTAGTTCCTAGTTTTTCTTAGTTACTTATTTTTTGGTTTCTTTATATTTGCTTAGTTTTTGGCTACTTCTTACTTAATTTTTGGCTTCCTTGTATTTACCTATTTTTTGTGTTACTTACTTAACTTCTGGTTTCTTGGTATTTGCATAATTTCTATTACAGTGAATGTGTGTTTTGAACTTTTAATTTACGCTACATTTTAAACCAAATATTGCTAGTAGTTGTTACTGTAGGCACTATTCTAATTTTTTTTATTGATTATTCTCTTTCTTACATTTATCCATTGCGACCTTTGATTTTCGCATGATTAACTAAAACTTTTCTGCTCCATTACTGTTCTCTCTAGCTTCTTCCTGATTATTACTTGGCGCCGTCTTGGTCCATTATTCCATCTTATGCATGTACTAATTTTTCTCACTTCTTCTTATGGGGTATGAATAGGTGATGTTTTTGTCGACAATTACCTGATTTTCTTTATAGGGTTTGGTTCTGTTTTTGTTTATCCTCTTGACAATTTTATGTATTTTCACTTGATAATTTAGCTGATGAGATTAGTTTAATTTTTTCTAAGTTTGCTATTGGAGATTACAGTGGCTAGTAATTTTTTTCTAATTCTTTGATGCTATAAAGATGGCGTTTGTGGTGGCTGTATACTATGGAATTATACGAAGTCTTTAAATGGTGTGTCCGCTTGGCATGTTGTGTGTAAAGTGTATTTTTTAGCTGACATTGGTTGACAGATTTTTCACGCTGAGAATTTTTGCTTAATTAATTTCTTTCGACATGCCATCAGCAAAAATATGTGGAAATAATATATGTAAGGTCGTCTAGGAATCCCAACGCTGCTTGTCACAAAAACGGCTTATGAAAAATACAGATACACTTATAATGTATGCTGGGGTAAGAATGGCATTACTTTAGAAAGATCGAAAAGTGACTTCAATCATGCGTCTTTATTGCAGTTATTGTTATATCTAAGGCTGGGAATCAGAATGGCACTTCCCACAAGCGGCACTAAAGATTAGAAGGGCATCTCCAAGAAGCAGCACTAAAGATCACAATGGTACTTTTACCACGTACCGCAGAGAAAAACTGTTTGCCGCTGTTACCTTTCAGATTGCGTAGCTCAGGTGGTGAGAAAATAAACTCGCTTCATTTCAAACACCCTATGTCTACTGACATAAGGGGTCAATTAAAGACCTAACAAAAATCAAAGATGAGTAAAATTAACGTCATGAATATGTACAGCCTCTGAGGGTAAAAATTTTACTCATTAGATCACTGAAAAAAATGCACAGCATTTTGTAGATGCGCGTTCTATTGGCCCTGAAAACTGGTAATGATCAAAATAGTCTTATAATGCACGCAGGCCATGGATCAATAAAACAAAAGTTTAGTATGACAAAGTTTGATATCATTGCCGTTTCATTATTGTCCTCAAAGTTCACTTTTATCATCAACACCTCTTGAAAAATAAATGTAGTTTTAGTTTCCGAATAAAAATCATATATTCCATTATTCCACATTGTCTTGCGCCAGTTCAATTGACTTTTTACTATTAGTTTATCTGATATCATAGATTGGTCTTTTCTGATATGCGCCGTCTGGGTCTATAACTTAGATTCCCATCTGTCTCTATACTACCGTGCAGCATACTAGGATCATCGCTATTTCGATTATGCGATCCCTTTCGAAACTATTGTTACCCTTATTAACCGTCTTATTTCCTTATCCGTTATCTCAAACGCTTGCACCAAATAAAGGCTCTTTATCTTACTCTCACATATTACGGTTTTAATTGTGCGGGACATTGTATCTATGCCATAAACTCGGAAATTCCAACTATCTTAGACTTTCTTCTTCAAGTTAATAGGAATAACTTTCTTTTCTAGTATGTGTCGTAACTTTGCAAAAGCTGTCCTGGTTAAATACTTCTGTGAATCTCTACAGACTGATTTTCTTTTCCAAGCGTTATAGTATATCCTAAATAAACGTAGTTGTTGATCTCTTTTATTACATAATTTTTGCTACGTATACATACGTTGTTTTCACTTCTTGAAGTTCGTTACTGAAAGACGAACCGATTATGGTAGTTTAGGTAGTTTCCGTCAGTTATTAGGTATTCCGATTTTTTTCCAGTCTAGTTGTTAAGAGGCGACATCTCATAACTTTGCCTTGACATATTCCTCTTTCCAGTTTTATTTGCTCTGTTTGTAGGTTGTCATAAACTTGACTTGTGGGATTATCATATATACAGGGTGTTAATGTAACCATGCCACAAACACCTAGGGTAGATAATGCACATGAAGTAAAAAAAAAAGTTTATATGAACATGGGTCCGAAAACATTTCCTCAGGGTGCTAGAGCCCTTTGAAGATCGCCTTCATAAACTGGATTTTGTTTTATAGCTCCGTACTAACACAACCAATTTTGGGGCATAAATTACTGTCAGTAAGTTTAATTATTTGAGCATATTGGGCAAAGCTAGCTTTAGCCAGGGGCGTACGAACCACGGGGGCACTTGGGTAAATTTGACCCCATTTTGCTACACCTTTTACATAAAAAAGTTACTCTCGATAAAAGTCGTTCAATGTCACTCTTTCTTTGGAAACTGGATAAAACAAGTTAAGATACTCACTGTTGTTAAAGATTTGTCATTAAATTAGTATCAGGGTTATGGCATGGAAGATTACACTTTCGCTGAATACGCCGACATGCTTTTGATCTAAGGGGAAGCTCGATGTAATGGTAGAGCCGCGATTCGATAATATGAAGAGCGGTTGCGTGAAAGGCGAGTCCCAGCTCCTACACTGTTTGAAAGGGTAAATCAACAGCCGAGGGAAACCGCCTCCGTAAATGAAAGATAGTTGGCGCGTGAAGGACCTTGCGAGCCCCGGATTTTGAGGTGGTTTTACAGTAATTCTTCTGTAAATACTCGAGCAGTTGCACAGGCCATGAATGTAAATCATGTCAGTGTATGGGAGGTTGTTCATGAGCAGCTTCTTCGCTCCTGCCATCTTCAAAAGGTGCAAGCTTTGGGAACAAATTATTTTATGACCTGCGTAGAATTTTTACCAGTGGTTTCTTGACCGGTGTGTACATGAACAGTTACCGAAATATGTACTTTTTAGTGTCGAGGTCGTGTTTACAAGAAAAGGCATTTTTAATCCGTGAAATAGGCATGTGTGGGCTGACGAAACCTCTCATGGCTGACATTGTTGGAGACCGATTAATTAGACCGTTCATGTTGCCTCCTTGTTTAACTGGTACTATATCTAGATTTTTTTAAATGTGTTGCCAGAATTATTAGAAGATCTGCCCTTAAATATACGACTGAACTTATGGTTCCAGCATGATGGAGCGGCAGCTTATTAACCACTTCTTGTTCGCGTGTACCTAAATGAAAATTTTAGAAGCCGTTGGGTTGACCACAGAGGCTATATCACCTGGCCACCGCGCTCTCCATACCTAACGCCATTATTTTTTCTCCTTTGGAGGCATATGAAACGTCTCGCTTATGAAATACCAGTCGCGTCAGAAAAAGATTTGGTGGCTAGAATTTCCGTTGCTTCTGAACTTATCCAAACCATGCCGGACGTCAATTTAAATATGCTGCGCAGGTGCAATAAATGGATCGAGTGTGATGGTGGTCGTCATTTTCAGCAGCGATTATTTTAAGTTCCTTTTTTGTAGTATCTACCATATTAAATGTCATTCATGTTTCTTTTTCTTATGCTGGCTTCATTCCGTCATGAAATTGTTGGTTTATTTAAACAGAGTTTGAGAGCAAATGATTAAAACTATGCTTTAATCATCTCAGGATGGTTAGCGAAATGCGCGTCGAGTGCAAATATTCTGTCTCTATGTTAGTGAATTTCGCCGATGGTTCCAAACCTCCAACATAGGTATTGGTTTATTATAAGGTAATTTGTTACCAAATTAATAATGTGCTTCCTCAATTTTTCTAAAACAAAAAATATTTATCTCTTCCCACGGATTCTTAATATTTACGCTGACTTAATTTATCTCTAGGACCTTAATATCTCTATGGAACCTCAATGTTCTTTTGATCTAATTTCTTTAAGACTGAAATTATAATTAATTGCCGTATCTTAACCTTTTTTAGCCATTTTCCAAAGAGACAATGATATTTAAATCATAATATTCTGATGTCAGAACGGCAATAAATTGATGGCTTAAGGGAAATGGGGTCAAAATTACAGAAATACCCTATGGTTCGTACATTCCTGGCTAAAGCTAGCGTTGCCCAATAAGCTGAAATAATTGAACTCACTAACAGTAGTTTATGTTCCAAAATTGATAGCTGAAATAGTTATGGAGCTATGAAACCAAATTCAGTCTATGAAGACCATTTTCAAAGGTCTTCAGCTCCTTGAGAAATCCTTTTTGGGATCCATGTTTATATCAATTTCTTTTTCTTATTTCATGTATGTACTATCTTCCCTAGAAGTTTTTAACATGGCCGCATTAACATCCTGGATATCTTTGATTTTCTTGGAATACTCAGAACCATTCCATGCATTCTAAAGACCCGTTAAAAACGACCGCCTTTATCTGATGCTTTATGGTAGTTCACCAAGCCCATATATATTTTGTAGCTATCCTACTATGGTCGAACTATCTCGAAGTGAGCTATCGTACCTATTTCGGAATCCCACTTGTTCATTTGGTTGATATCAATATATAGCTTTTTTAATAATCAATGAGTTATTATTCTTAAGAAAGTTTAGTAATGGTGAGAAATGTTTTACTGTACTCAAGTATATTATTTAATGATTATCTAATAGTGGCTGATACTCTTAAAATGAAGCTTCAGACAGGAGCCTTCGGTGAGAGTTATAATTCAGACCAATGAAGATATATGCAACCAAACGCGAGTAAAATAATATGTTTTTCTTAGTGAAAATTCAGATATCAGGATAAATTTTTAAACAAATATATAATTGCATAAAACATAGAATAAATTATGACATCAGGCATATGCAGTGTATACACCTCGTTCTTCAATTTTACAATAATATGTGATTGGTAATCGGCATCAGCTTTTTGTGAAATGGTATTGTTTTACGATTTTTTAATTAAATTAGGAAGAGAAATAAACCGAAAAAAATGGCGGAGCAGAAAAAAAAATATTGAATCAACAGTTTTATATGCTTACATGCGTCGAACTATTGCATGCAAGAAATAAAGTTGCTTTCAAATTAGTTTTTTTAATAACCTGCGTGCGTGAAGGATCACATTATTGGAAAATGTTTTAGCCATCTGCATGTTCTACTGAACAAACACATATATGTTGAAGCAAAAATTACAATAGTTGACTCAACAATCTTTCTTCTTGTTTATAGGCCGCTAACATGGTTCCGCTTAGCCGCTTGGAACGTTCGAGCAACCACTATACGATGTCAATGTAATCCTCAGCGTAGGTTGAAATAAAACAATTACATGGTTCAGTCAAGATTTTTGTTGTTGTTTTTATGTTGCTCACACACGGAAGGTTGTATCAACTATTTACGATGTTACTTTAATCCCCAGCATATGTTGAAATTAAATATTTCCATGGTTATAGGGTAATTTAATATTATAGTTAATTTCTTAATAGTAAGGAACTTGCAATATTGAATCACCATTATGCGATGTCAATCCTGTTGTTCTAAAATCTGCCGTCTTACATAATATGTATGATATGCATGAACACCTATGCAATCTAAAATATATATATGTTTATAAAGAAAGGGAACTTTGACCAGAGGAACGCTAAAGAACGAAAGTAAATCTAGGAATATACAGTGCCTCGAAAAATATAAATATATGATGCTATAAAAAATATTAAACATATTAAAATATTTGAATTGTCTTGTTGTGTTATATGTCATTTTTATTTATAGCTTTTGTCTCTGGTATTATACTTTGCCCGGTGAATAATTGTTCAAATACTTGTCCCGGCTTTACTACAATCGTGATAAAGTCATCTTTATAATATGCTATTATATAAACAAATAGTTAAATTTAATAGTATATAACTATTTTTACAAGAAGCATACTATCGAATGGAAGTTAGATGACCCGGAACGAGCACTTATACGATCACACTATCAGACACGACTAGGAAGTAGGATAGTTTCAGAAGGGTCAAAAGAACATTACACCCAATTTCCTCCAATCAATCAGTTACGACTTTGATATTGAAATTGATATTTATTTTTGATACATGCACAACTTGTTTGAAGCTGGAGCATATACAATTTATAACCCCCCCTCCCCCGAAGTAATCCAAATAAGGTTCAATACTAATTTCATCAAAAAGTAGCAAGGGTGGGGCGAAAATGATATATTTTTCTAAGTAATAGACAACATTGTTATACTTCCCTTTAATGGAGGAAAACAGAAAAATATTGGAATTTTTTACTTACCACTTAATGGAAAAACACAGAAGAATAATCTATAGATATCTAGATAAGTATCGCGATAAATCAACACAGATCTATTTACATGGCAAAAGATTATGCCAATTGTTGCTTACAGGACTACTGACCAACTGACCTTAACCTACAGGTACAAAGATGTTAGATCACTGGCAGAATGCAGTGTTTTTGGCTGGACAAGTAAATATTCTTGGTAATTAGTTACCCTCAGAAATTATTGTGAAACAATAATAAATACATAATGAAGTTAGATCTTAAACTTAAGATACATTTTTCTAGAACAAAGCTAGCTTCGGACGGGCAATTAATAATATAATGCCATATTATAGATCTATGTAGGATTTGTTATGTGATATGCAGACAAATGCATGTACATATTTTATTGCATCTCCAGGTTGACGGATCGTTAAAACATTTTAATATTTTAGGGATAATTTTATAATACCTGTACATTATATCTTCTTTGACTACCTGCTTTGAGCGCACCAGTTAGTAGGAAAATGGTTTATGTTATATCGGTAGTTTTCTTTCTAAAGCATATAGA
>MU182634.1:208225-222570 GCA_016904865.1 Pissodes strobi | reverse complement strand
TATATACATAAATATATATATATTTTTATTTCAAATATATAGGCAAAATTCCAGTAGGTGTGTTTTTCTTTTCTTTTTTTTTTTCATGGCAGTGGCACACACACACACTATCAAATTATCTATAGTATGACGTAGTATGATTATAAATAGTTGATGTTCTCTATTAAATTATTTTTTTAGTTGGTTAAAAATTGAAAATATTTTATTTTTGCACTAAGCAACTTGTTTGAGTATGGCCATATTCTCGTAAAAAATAATTTTACTATTTTTTATTTTTAATACGGGCTCAAATTTTCCACCTAACACAAGAAACAAATTAAAAATTAAAAAAAAGCACATACTCATGCCAACGCCAATACCATCTGAAAACCGATAAAAAAAATTTAAATTTGTATTTAAAAAAAGAAAGTTGATGATGATCCCTTAAAGCCGAAGTGTGAAATTTCAAACTGGATATCATCATTGGATAGAGCGGAAAAGTGACAAGGCAAACGTGCAATTAAATTTGAAATCCGTTTTTAAATAAGCCCAGGAAAAAAATAAAAATTTCCGGATATCTTCGTAAATACTCGGAACTTTAAACCTTTCTAAACGGCATATTGTTAGGCACCTAAATGCCCAATTTTGCCTTAATTTGACCGACACTGTATCTCTTACGGTTTTCGAGTTCCCCATGCATAGACACGAATTCGAACCACCCTGTACTAGTGCGTAAAATATCTTATTTTACGCACTGCACATTAAAATGGCCTATTTTACGAATCCTAGAGAGTGCGTAAAGTGAGTATTTTACACACGGTAATAAAAAAATATTTAAAAAAAAGAGCTAGCCAGTCTTAGTATTTAACTCGCTTATTACTGATTTATTGAGTATTAGGAAAAAAAGCGTGTGCACTATATGCGCATATCAGAAGTGAAACTTCTTAAACTCAAACGCCCTAGCCTCGGATTTGGTTAAAAAGTGGTTTTTTTTTAATATACCACTCAATTAACAAAAAGGGAAGGCTTAAATGAAAAAAAAAACTATTCTTCATAAAAGTTTCGCTTATGTCTTAACAAGGTACTACAGCAAACAAATCCCATATTTTTATCTTGTAAACTAACAAGGATATCACAATAACAATATTGTCATATTTTTGTTCCGCCAGGTCGTGTCGCTCATCGTGTAGCGTTCGAAAGTAGTTTTTTTAAATATAACACTCAATTAAAAAAAAGGGAAGGCCTAAATGAAAAAAACTATTCTTCATAAAAGTTTCGCTTATGTCTTGACAATGTAATAGAGCAAATCCCATATTTTTATCTTGCAAACTAATAAGGATATCACAATAACAATATTCTCATATTTTTCTTCCGCCAGGTCGTGTTGCTCATCGTGTAGCGTTCGCGACCTTCAAATTTTACTCCCGGTGCGGGTTAAGAAGTTTCACTTCAAAAAAAATTCTTGGATGTGAAGACAAAATAAGAATTCAGGTTCACGAGTGTGCTTTATTTAATGCAAGTTATCTTGAAAAGCAAACCTCATAAGGGACAGGTAGTAAAATATTTCACAAATTTCAAATCGGGCACTTGCTTTGAATAAAGATAAAAAAATTGGACATAGCATTAGAAATTTCTGAAAATCCTCATGTTTAAACCGTTTTATTTGCCCACAATCAGGATGCTTCTCGAACTAAAATTCGAAGACTTAAAAAAGAGAAATAACACCTATACATATAAGGTATGTCTTGTGCAAGAGTTTTTGGAAGACGATTATGATAGGCGTTTGCAATTTTGTGAAGAAGTGATGAGCTCCATTTGTTGCTGAGGTTTCGTATTGCTTCGACAGCAACTCAACAAATTAGTAGAAAGCAATAGTGCACCATATGCATGTGTGAAGTAAATGAAAAATAAAAAACATCGCATTTCAGTTTCTTGAAAGTTATGACAAGAATACCAAAGTAACATGAAAACTTATGGAGATGTGTCACAAACACTTTTGACGGAAATTTTGTATAAAAAAATCATTGAAGATTTCACCGAATTGAAATGTGAGGCTGCGACCAACTGGTGAGTTGGCCCATTATACTAATACTGTTTCATCTTCCATTCGAGTTTTCCATTCTGTCGCTTGTTTGGTTTTAGTCATTGACACTGTTCACCTTGCAAGGCCTTTTAATTTAGCGTTAATCCCTTATTCAATCATGTTTTCCCAGGAATCCTGTGGAGCACTTTTTACATATCTCTAGTTCTTACCTTGGCTTTGGACATATACATAAATAGGGTATTTACGGTGTATATCAAACGTGAGGTATCCTGTAAATTCTGGGCTTAATTTGGATTTCAATATATTTATTGGTACAAATAATTAATTATATTACCTAGGCATTCTGCTATTCTGGTTGATTAGTTCTTTGTTGCCATACCACTATAAAATTTTATCTAAAATATACCTTGTGTAACCGGAAACCCAACTTTGAAATGATATACTTTAACTTACATAAGTCAAATATTGATAACTCTTTTTAACTATTATATGACTTTAGTGTAGCAAGCATAAATAGTTATTTGTGTATCTAGAGCGCAAATTAACGGATTGCCGCTTGAGAAAGAATGTTACTGTTACTCAATACCTATTCTGAAATTTGCAAATGACTGTCAGTTTTGACATATTATTCAGGCATATCTAGACCAGGAGTGCCAGCAAAAACTGTAATAAACTCACGACTAAAACTAAAGTTTTCCGGGCTGTTAGGCCGTGGTCGATTTTGGTTTACTCCAAAGCTTTCAACTGCAGCTGCGGCAGTCATCTTCAGTGGCGCTGTGGTCGCGGGCGAAGTGTACGATGTGGCGTCCGAGGTGGTACTGGTTCTGGGTATCGTCCCCAGGACATCGAACGGGCAAAAAGACCGAGGAGACCAAACAATCAGGACACACGACAAGAGACACCAAACGGGATTACCATATTGCCCTTTATAACAGGAGTTACCGACCGCATTGGCAGACTATTAGGAAAGCACAACATCAAGTCGGTTTTCAAGCCCACTACAAAAGTCCAAGAAATTCTCCGCTCGGCCAAAGATCCAAGAGACCCTCTTTCTTCCGCCGGAGTATACAGAATTCCTTGCTCGTGTGGAGCTGTATACATCGGAACGACAAAACGAAGCACAAACACGCGTCTGACTGAACACAAAAGGTCATGCCGCCTAGGACAGACAGATAAATCAGCGGTTGCAGAACATGCCCTTCGAGAAGACAATCATCGGATTTTGTTTGAAGAAACTGAGATTTTATCCTCAGCCAGGCATTTCTCGACCAGACTACATAGAGAAGCCATAGAAATTCACAAACACAAGGACAATTTCAATCGAAAAGAAGAAGGGCTACAAACGAACATAATATGGCACAATATATTGGACAAAACAACAACGAAGCCAAGACTCATCATCATTAATATTTATTCATAATTGCTTAAGATATGTTTACAGACCTAGTTCTCTTAGCATGCTTATAAATAGTGTAACACTACGCTGTTACGCCTTATGTTGTTTAATCAACACCTGGCCAGCGAGTGCTGGCACCCTTAGGGGCTGTTCTTAACCTACTAACTAGAATTAGGTATGTGGCACTGCTTTTTATATGTTCCTTCCTTGGGAGACCCCTTCAAGGACGCTATGTTGGGTAATTGCGAAAGCTCTTGTTTAGTACGTTATTGTGCTATGTTATAGGTTGCATAAGGGTGAGTTATACAGGGAAAAATGTAGAAAAAACCCTGTTTCAAGTGCTCCCTTTGGAGCAGGGCGTATTTACATAATTATATACAATATTTACAAGTAGGTTGTACTAATGTACATCTACTAAAGATTAAGACTCAGAGTCTATTCCGGGAGAATTGCAATAGTTTCAGGCTGCTAGGTCGAATCTCCGCGGTCCGGTTGCGGAGTCACGGATGCTTCAGTGGCTTGAAGTCAAATGAGCTGTACAGGTGGGAGGTACCGTATTTATGGTGGGAACTAGTCCCTTGCCATGCCCCGCCCCCATGTGCGATCATGGTAAGCGGGCCAATAAGGAGGCAGGTCGGCTTATACTACCTGAAAGCTTGGTGTTTCTGCTCTCCTGATACCTGGGGTGTTTGTTCATCTTAGAAATAGACTTTCTAAGGGCTGAAAAGGGGGGTTGGAATGCTGTTTCGGGATGTGAAATGGTTATTTATTTATATAAAGGAGATATGGGACTATGGCGGTCTAAGTTGTTTATAAAATAGTGTAATATCTTTATATATTGTACCATGCCCCATAGGGCGCTCCGGGTCATAGCGGGTATCGGCTATATTTGCTGTAAGCGACGACCCTCTCACTTGATATTCGAAGAACCTGCACGCTAGGCCATCGATGTGTTCTTCGACATAGTCGATCCGTGCCCACGCGTGCAGGTCTTCTACCCTTACATGATCGAACAGGGTAAGTGAGAATGCCGCCCTCAAGTAGTGGTTTTGAATGACTTGAATTTTCTGTTTATGCATTCTAGCCACGGAGCACCATACGGGTGCACCGTACAATAAGGCAGGTCTAATGACAGTTTTATAGAGGGTAAGTTTATTTTGCGGGCTGAGATAAGATTTGGCTCTGGTTAGTATTCCCAGTCCCTTAATTATGGCTGCGTTTTTGCTTTGAATTGTATTTACATGTTGACTAAAATTTAACTTATTGTCAAAAGTTATGCCTAAGTATTTAACTTTAGGTTTAGGGATTATAACTGTTTCTCCTATTATGAGGGGTGTAATATTTACATCTTTGCGCTTTCTGGACATAAGGATTAGTTCTGTTTTTGGCATGTTAAGCGTGATTTTCCATTGCTCATAATAGGGGATTAGAGTATTTAGATGCTCGGATACTTTTGACTTGGCCACTTCGGCTTGGGAATTTCGGGAATAGATTGCCGTGTCGTCGGCAAATAGGGCTAGTTGGGTATCGGGATATGAAGGGATGTCTGCTATATACAGGTTGAAAAGTAGCGGCGATAGCACAGTGCCTTGAGGTACCCCAGCTTGTAGTCTCCTACTTGCTGAAGTGCAATTGCCAATACGAGTTGAGAAAAAGCGGCCGGCAAGGTACGATTCTATGAGGGCTGTCCAATACAGTGGCATGCTGTATTTTACAAGGAGTTTGTACAGCAGCCCCTCATGCCATACCCTGTCGAACGCCTTCTCGATGTCTAGTAAAAGCATCGCAGTTGACTGCTTTTCGTTAAAGCCTTTATATGTGTCGGATGCTATTTTCGCTGCCAACATGACGGTGCCATGTTGGCCTCGAAAGCCAAATTGTTCAGGCGGGAGAATTTCTCGTTCTTCTATGACCCTGCTCAGCCTCGGCAAAATTAGCCTCTCAGCCACCTTGCCGAGGGTGTTGAGCAAAGAAATAGGTCGATACGAGGAGGGCAGTGATAAATCTTTGCCTGGTTTAGGGAATAGCACTATGCACGCTACTTTCCATGGGTCAGGGAAATGTTGCAACCGGATGATCGCGTTAATTACATGCATATATTGGATTAGTGTTTTCCGGTGTAGGTTTTTAAGGACTATATTCGGAATACTATCTGGGCCGGGTGCTTTATTTCTTGGAAGACGACAGAGAGCTTTGCGGATGTCCGCAGGGCTGATTCTTAGTTTATCGAGTATTAACGGAGAAATTGGGTATTTATGATTTCGAAAAGCTGTGATTGTGTCAGTACAATGTTGCTGTTCGGGCAGAGTGTCAGGTGTCTCACTATAGACGCTGTCCAGGTAGTCCGCAAAGGCTTCCGCTTTCCCTAGATCATCAATGATGTCTAAGCCACGATGCCTTATTTCAGGGATTTGAGCGTAACCTCCGCGGACTCGCTTGGCGAGCTTCCATAGCGAACCGTCTTCCGTGCCTACACTGTTAATGTAATTAAGCCAGGATTGGTTCCTGTGTTCCCGGATCTTAACCTTAAACGGTTTCTATAGGATATGATATTCAGGATATTTTCGGGAAGGGTTTCTGTCCAAGGTCGTTTAACGACTTTGGGACATATAGCATAACGGATGCGCTGGATGTTTGTTGTTAATGAATTTACCTCATTTTCTAAGTCCTGAACAGTCTCTATTTGCCCGGGAACGACCGTCAACTCGTTCAACCTATCTCGGAACACCCTCCAGTCAACATTCCTGTATGAAACGACGGTATCGTTCAAAGCAGGGATCCTGTGATACAGGCCAATCCTGACTGGAAGATGGTCCGAGTTTAAGTCGTTAAGTTCCTGCAGTTGAGTAGTTCTTATTATTCCCCGGGTTATAGCGATGTCCAGGAATGAGGGATAACGTAGAAAGGTAGGATTCGGAGTTCTATGATAGGACATCTCCAGGTTGTCGTCGATCACCCTTTTGAGCAGTCTACCCCTGACATTGGTAACGCCGCCCCAATCAGCGTGTGAGGCATTGAAGTCGCCAATGAGCAGGGATGTCTTGTTCCGTGGGAGAAGTGTAAGAAAGTCAGCTTCCGTGAGGCGGAGAGCCGGAGATGCATAACCGCCGCAAATACGTAGGCCGCTCTCGGTCTCGATACAAACGTGTTCTATAGCCGATCTAAGGTTTCGATTTCTTTTATAGCAGAGCGACCTATGTATGAGACAGGCCACTCCCCCTCCAGCTCGATCGGGCCTATCAAATCTCTCTACATTATAGTGTTTGATCTTAAAACTGAAATCAGGTGTTAGCCCTGTTTCGACAAGGAAAACGACCTGAAAATTGGAAGAATACATGAAATTTCGAAACTCGCCCAACTTGGACCTGATACCATTGCAATTCCAACATGCAACGAGTAACATTACACATTAAAATTATTATATTCATAAGAGAAAAAGCGCAGAGACGCTTGGATAATCTCTGCCTTATTCCCTCCGCATGATTCGAGCATATTTGAATAGTGCTCTAATGCTAAAAATAATTGTTCTAGGTTTACTAGCGAGTTGATTTTATTTACTACGTTATTTAAGTTTGTCATTAGATTAGAAATATTTGCATTATTTGAGCTTTTTATGTTAGGATTTAGATTTAAACCGCGAGCAGTGCCACTAACCTTAGGTACATTGTTGCTTATATTTGCATTTGCATTTTGTTGTCTAGTTCGCATTTGAGGGAATTGCTTCTGGTATTCGTCTTTTTCCTGTTAGCCATTGCTTAGGCCTTGGCCCCTACTTGGGCCGTCTGCTACAATGGGGTTCCTTGGTTCCCTCCAGGCAGGGTTCGCCGGGGGTGGAGCGGGGCGAAACTCCTGCTTGGTCCTTGTTGTAGTTGCGTTTTGCAGTAGATTGACTTTATATATGAAGACAGGGCAGGTTTCGTCTATCGATCTGTGTGGACCGCCGCAATTAGCACATTTGAGATGTTCTTGGTTGCAATTAGTAATTTCATGGGGTCCTGCACATTTGCTGCAGGCTAACCGGCGGTTACAGTATGACTTGGCATGGCCAAATTGTTGACAGTTTTTACACTGTAACACCGGCTTGCCTGAGCGTCTGGTTTCCCAGTTCACCCTTATACACATCAAGGTTCTCATGTCGTTATTTAGCTTCCTTACTGTGAAGTTTGTGCTTAGTACGACTAAGTACATAGGAACGTGTGTTTTGCGCATTTCGAAAACATTCTTAGCATTCACGTTATACTCGTCAGCAAGTGCTTCAACGATATCTTGGGGCTTAATATCGCCGTCCAAGCCGCGAAGAACAAAGGCTCTTGTCTTTTCCTGCGACTCGGCATAAGAGTGGTATTCCGTCTTTTCGTTATCCAAAGCTCTCTTTAAGGTATGGAAATCATTTATATTGTTGCAATAGACAATTACCGAATTTTTCGTATACTTTAATTGGTAATTTGTAAGTCTCATTGCTTTTAGGTCTTCCCTTAAGGCCTTATGGTCCTGTGGTCTACCCTTTATAACTACAGGGGGGGGTGGTTGGGTTTTGGCCTTTAAGGGTGTTTTGCCCTTACGGCTTTGGATGGCCTTTTGCCTTGTGCTGTTGGAGGCGGATGTGGAAGCCACACTTACTGTGTCTTCGTCTTCAGTCTGGACGTCTTCTAGGGGTTGGAATTGGTTTGTCGTTGGGATAGGGGGTTGGCCCATGTCTAGGGTAACTATTTTAAAGTTTTTCCTGAAAGGAATTTGGCGAAAAGGCGTCTTGAAAACGTCCTTTTCATTTTCCTGCATCAGGAGCGCAGGATTACTAGGAGGAGGCGGGGCATGAAGCTTGGAGCCGCCTTCGTTGCCTGTGGCCGATGTACTCGATGTCGCCGTTTCTTGCGACTTTTCTTCTAGCCCTTTTTTCTCTGTTGGCCTTTTTTGCAGATCGGTCAAGGTGACCTTCTGCTTTTTTGCAGGTTCACCCATGTTTGTAGGGCTTGCCTTTTTCTTACCGGTGTCAATTTTTGATTGTACACGGGGTTTAATGCGGGTAGGGTGGGTATCCTTATAATGCTGTCGGATCTTTGACGAGAGTTTAATAAGGTCGTTTTGAGACATTTCTCTAGCTGTTTTAAGCTTTTCAGTGTCTAGTCTACATTGTATGCAAATTTCCGCATAGTTGAGGGAACGATTTTTTAATTTCAGTATGTTTGAATCGGAAACGATTTTCAGGTCAGAGGTTGACTCGAACGAGACGTTGGACATTGTGTCCTCGTCTTCCGTGTTTTCACCCATAGGTGCTGTTGCCGGGGTTACGTCCCCGGCGACTAGAAACGTGAAGCAATTACGCTTTAAGCAGCCTTTACTAGTTACAATAAGCGTAAAAAGCAGGCTTATCAATGTAAGAATTGATCGATCGATCGCAACGAAATGTAAAACCGCAATACCAAGTACTAGTGATATCAGCTAGCCTTGTCCCAAACACGGTCGAAACAAGAGTCAGAAGCGAAGACTGAACAGAACCGAAGGGGCCCGACGGGATGATACCACCGTTCAGTCCTCGGTCCGTCCGTCAGTCATAACTACGTCGGAATGTCGTGGAAACGGTTTTCGTTTTCCGCGATTTTTTCGCTTATTTTTGCTCCTATAAGCTTCTGGGATGTCTAAAACGCTAGATCTCGCCGAGACGCTCATTTTGAGCCATCAAACGTCAAAATCGGATCAAAATTGCCAAAATTACAGCGAATCTAAGAATTCGTGTATATCGCGACCCGCGACCTGCAGAGCCAGACCAATGGGCGCCGCTCTCCACCCACGAGGCGGCCCTAGCCACGTGCTTTCGATTTTCGAAATCGTTTTTCGCTTTGTTTTCTGCGAATTTTGAACGCACAGAAATGATATGCATATCGTCGTGTAGGGAATTAAATTCTCTTTAATCTGATGTGACATATGCATGGATTGAACAATAATTAATGGCAAAAAACTGCAAAAAACTGCTAAATGCGCAATATGCCCATATATGGCAATAGTAGTTTCGTGTGCAGTTTTAGGGTAGGTTTTTCGCAGCTTCATGTGGTTTCGGGTGCAAAATAGGGCCCGTTTTTCCTGGTTTACTGCTGGTTAAGCAGGAGTTAGGTGGTGAAGTGTGCACAAGTTCGCGTGCCGTGTGCATCTCAGCGTAACAAAAACCCCGCGTTTTTCGGACAAAGCATGATTCTTTCGTCGATCGTTGTGCTGTCAACGTGTGACTTTTTATTTTTTCAAACTGATAGTGTCTTTGACAGTCAGCTATAATAGTAAAATTTAAACAGTTTAATCAAGTCTTTGTCATCATACCGTGTGATAGACAAACCGCGTGCAGTCTTTTTCAATCTGCCTGATTTAGTCTCCGGGACAGATCGGCAAACTTCACAAATAACTGTGAACGCGAAAAAGTGAATTGAAGAGAGAAGAATCGCAGTGCTTTCCAGAAGCCTTGACTCAGCCGAGTTCTAATATCGCTGGAAGCCTGTTCTAAGACGTTCATCCCGGTTTCAGCGTTTCCAAGCGCCCGGAGAGATCTTCTATCATCGATCCAACTACATCGAACCCATCTAGAAGCCATCAGCGTTCAACAAAAAGCACTGTGATACCGCTCGTTATTCGCGCTTTCTAGAGCACCGTTCGTACGCTCTAATTGGATTAACTTAATTGGATTATTACACACTTTAACGGATCAGTGAACTTTTGGTGAGGTCGCATGTATATATATTTGCCATATATTGTTCTGTAGGGACCCAGGCATCGCGCTATTTTCGTAATTAGTTAATTTAACTTGTTGTAATCATTTAATAACTCGCTCTCATAACTAGTTTGTTTTAGACACTTAGTTACTGCTTTTGAGCCGTTGTTTTTCATAAACTTTTAACTCGTTCAAGCCGCAAAAGCGCATTAGTTTAAAGTTGAAATTGATTATTCTGTTAATTAATTAATCCTGCTATTAGAAGCAACAGATCCATTAACTTGAAACTCGCAAACCGTTGTTTAGTGTTGAAAATTTCATGCTTAGTGACGTGGTGTGCTCTTAATTGTAATAATTAGCACCGTAATTAAAGTTTCCTAGAATTTTTTAACATATTGTATGAGTATCTAACTCTCTTTGCAGTAGAAATTGAGTTAGTATATTCCGTATTATCATAGTCTAGCCGCATTTTAGTAATTTTAGCGCTACGACTAGTAGAAACATTGTTGTGTTGCCCCAAAGTCTAGCTTAACTGTAAACATTAAAATTGACACCTGTAGCATACCGCCTTCGAAAGTAGGTCACCGGGTCACTCGTGCTTTAAAACTAGGTCAGCTTTTGACCCACTTTTCGCATATTAACTGCTTAATAGATCTGAGTGCCTAGAGTAGTGATCTTGTGTTAAATACTTTAATAAGTATTCTTTGACAACTGGCTAACCATCCTAGCTCGTAGAGTGATACAGGGTGTTGACATTTTCGTAACGTTTTACAGTAAAGTGATAAATTCTTGAAGAGATCATTTAACGTATAAATTAAGTGTATTTTGTTTAATCTTTGATTAAAGTGAATCTCTCTTGAAGGCCGCAGGCAACTTCTAAACACAGCTTTTCTTTTCCGCAGGTTTTCTTTTGGCAACAAATAGAAAAAACATAATATAATAGAGCTTTTCTTTTTGAGTATTTTTTCTTTTAGCAGTAAATAGAAAAACGATTTTTTAAACGGTTGTTCTCAGACAGGCTCAGTCGAGCGAGATAATAAGTTGTTTAGTTAGGAAGTTAGGACCCTGGGAAGTTGTTCTATTGTGCATGCATATATCATTACAGGCGTTCCAGAGACAAAGCGAAGCAGGAACATCAGTAGTTAGCAGTAGTTAGAGGTTCTTTGGACTAACGTTCCAATTTTGACTGTATTATCTTGCTGTCTCGAAGTGAAATAGTGATATCTAGCATAGAGTTCTTCAGGACCTTTTATGAACATTGTAAACATAAATTAGTGTATTAGCAGGAAAGTGACTGTAGTGACAGACGTAGGAAGACGGACGCCAATCCCTTGCCCCCCCTCTTTAACGTAGCTTTCATTACAGAGCGTCCCCCCGCCGAAAGAAGATAGACTATTGTCAATAATCGAAATTTAAATTCAATCACGTAAATTAACAACCGGAGCCCTTCATATTAGAAGTAATACTTCCAGGCTGTTCTAAGGAACATACGCCGCTTGTGCAGGTTGTTTTTGAGTTGTTTTGCAAAATTTTGGATTTGAATTAGGCCACCGACGCCAAGTGCCAAACATAGGCTAAATTTTGTCGTATCTCGGATATTCCACGTCCGGTGATACATTGCTACGCGTCCCAGGACTAAGGCGGTTCTCAGATTTGATTGATAATTAAATATTTCTTCTTATCTCCCTCGTGGTGGTCCGCTAACGATTTCCTGTTAGCGGGGAAGGTGGTGGGTCCACTCAAAACCGCCCGGACTTAGAAACCCCGGAAGCTAATACATTAACCGTAACAAATAGTAGTAAAGCTACTTGGCATCCCAAAACCTTAGCAATTCATACACTCGTATCTGATTGAGATATACAGTGTACACACATATATAAAATAAATTGGGTATTCCTTCGGCTAACCTGTTTTACGGACGTAGCAGGGAACCCCCCTTTGGACGAAAAAGCGAACCAGGAATCCAGGACAGAGGATAATCAGGGACATGGACAACAATCCTCCGCCACTCTTGGAATCTCTTGATCGCCTTCAACAAATGCTATCAGGCGAGAATCTGGGACCAGATCAGCCGACCTACACATCTACCCCTATGCAGCCTCATCTCGTCACCAGAGTACCCGCTCTAAACGGACGACTTCAAGATTTCGTTCCCGGAGCAGCATCCGAGACAGGACATCCGCGGGACATGCTTGGAGAGGCACGCTATGTAGCGTGACGCCAAAATAGAGACCGAGACGACAGAAATTCCAGTCGCCCGAACCAGTACCACCTCGGACGCCACATCGTACACTTCGCCCGCGACCACAGCGCCACTGAAGATGACTGCCGCAGCTGCAGTTGAAAGCTTTGGAGTAAACCAAAATCGACCACGGCCTAACAGCCCGGAAAACTTTAGTTTTAATGATACCGGCCGTGAAAGCCTACGTAAACTCACGACTGTCATTTATTTATTTTCGATTGCCATGACTATTCATAGCATAATCGACGGAAAATGTGAGATTTTTCCTTTCCATGTTCGCGCTAGAGCGCAAAATAAGAATCCGCGGCATTCGATTTTGCGATTTCATTTCAATTTAGTAATTAGTTATTTTGCGCGCGGCTGTAGCAAAACGTATATTTTCAGCTTCTTGTCACGATACTCTCCCACAAAGCGTTGATGTTGTCGTAGTTAAATCAAAGCAAATATTAGACCAGCAACTGAATTCTACGGTTCACTTTAAATATAGAAAATAATGATTACTCAAAGGCTTATCAATGATAGGAATGTATTAGGTCAAATTGCAGTAATTTTATTGGTATCGGGTTTAAATAAATACTATCTGTAATAATATTCATAAATGCTGGTCGATAGTGAACTAAATATATTCTGTCACGTTTAAAGTAACAGAGATTATTAGCTATATGACAACATAAACTTCAAATAAGTTAATCCCTATATTTTAATTCAAATTGCAATTTTGGAAAGCTGTACTGGATATATGTAATAATTAAACATTCATTTTTAGAGAGCTATTAAATCTCGTTCATCAAACTCGATTTGTACAGAGCAAAATTATATTTTCAAATTATTACAGTTATATATTGGAAGATTATTTGCAATAATCCACTTAATTCGACAAGATATAGTACATTATGAATATTTCAAAAAGGTTATGGAAATATAATTGACTGTTCATCCGAAGACTATATTAGAAATATTTTCAATTCACAAGACATAAAGTAAATGTCAATTCTGGCTCGCTCGTAACAATAGGTACTCCGAATATTTTTTTTATGAAAAACGAAAAATTCTTAGAAGGAGAATGTTTTCTGTAGTCTAAATAGAATAATGTACCAGTGACACCGAAATTTGGTTAATATCAAGTGGTCGATGAAACAAAGGAGACCTAGACTATTGAAGTCTCAAGGTAATTAAATGTAACTTCACTCAAACTGCTAAAGAAAGGGTAACTGCGCATATAGTTGTGAAAGCTACGAGAGGGAGTGTGAAATGCAGTCTTAGTTAACTAATCAACCCTGTAACAAGAGTAGGGCAAACCTTTATTGTCTTCTCAAAAGCTTATTTGTAAATAATCATCGGATGAGCAGCCGTAAAAAATCTTCCACACTAATTTCAATGAGATGCTTTATCAATACAAATCAAAAATGATATTGGCGGTGGTTCTCTTTTCGAAGTCGTTTGTATTAATCACTTTTGATACCTGCACTGTTGCCTGATCGTATTGGAATTTTCCGTGAATTTCAATTAGGCTATAAGCAGCGAAACACGATGTGGTCCCGTTTCCGAGCTGTGTGTTCTGTTGTTGAATGAAAACTCAGCGATAAATACGAACTATAAAACTGTTGTCATAGACGGCTACATTTTTAAAAATATTATAATATATGAGAAAGAGCCATGGATAAAAAAAATTGATTATAAATAACGCAAGAAAATATACAAAAATAGCATATGATCACTGACTTTGTTTTAGAACCGGCTGAAATTCCAACTAATAATTATGCAAAATATACGTCTAATATCCGACTGAATTTAAAAGAAAACGAGACATTTCCTGAAATGGTATTATTGTGTGTATATCGAATACAGTGCCCAGACCTCAGTTTCTGAAAAGCAGGCACAATTATCTAATTACTTTCTTTCTTAATTCATGATTTGAGAAGCATTTAGTATTTTGTTGCTAAAGTTTAAATTTGTTTATATTTCTACGTACCAAATATATATATATATA
>MU182634.1:172514-207566 GCA_016904865.1 Pissodes strobi | reverse complement strand
ATATCAACCAATCAGCCAACAATTTTTAATTGTTATTCTGTGATAATAGCCCAGGATTTTTACTGTTCTACCATATTTTACATGAGCTACGTGTTCTTATGATCCCGTTAATATGAGCCTTCTGGTGTGCTGTAGCATTTTAAATTTCGCATATTTAAAATTAAGTTAAATTTGGTTTATATTTTCTCATTTGATATGTTTTCGTTGTCCAATAATGTTCCCGAATGTTTAATCAAATTTCGACATCACTGCGCCATCTATTATAACTGTTAAATGCAGTACATTTCTAGTCTGGTACCTGATTTAATGTTTTCAACACAGGGCTGAAATTCGTACCACTTCCGTGAGGTGCCGTATGTGCACTAGCGCCGCGGTTGTTCAGTCGAAAAATAACGTCGGTACTATTTCACCGACCTAATTGTACTAGAACCATTGTTACAATTTATTAATTTAATTAATTATTGTTGATTATGGTTCGCATAGAAGTTAGCCGGTTTGGGTAGGATCGTCTATTTCATCTTTTCTTGTTTGGTCTCGAAATACGTATTTAAAGGTGCAAAATTTCACGCTGCAGGGTGCGGGTTTAGTACTAGTGAGTTTAGTACGCTTTTGAAGTTTTTTTTTTGTGAAGGAACACTTGGTCAAGGTGGATGGGCCACGGCCATGTCACTTTTTCTACGGTAATTGGGTAGAACCGGTCGATGGCTCGGCATCTGAAATTTTTTGGATCATCTTAATGAGATTTTGAGCTAAGGCTATATAAATAGATTCTTGCATATCTTATATTTGGTTGCAACAAACCTAATTTCTTCATTGAAGGATTTTTATCTGGCAGATTGGGAAAGTCACATGGAATAGAGGTTAAACACTCCTGTAAAACCCTTGTTTGAACACCTTCAATTGAGGTATATATTTAACAGTATTTAAAGAATGTATTCATGAATTTAATATTCCTAAAGAAAAAACTTATATTTTCTCTTAAAATAGTCTATAATGGCTAAATACCATTAAATTGTGTCATCTTCTAGTTGCGAAGTGGTTTTAATATCTCTAATTAAACTTAAAATGTTATCTCTAATCTGACAATTTGTAAATTGAAATTTTTTTCATTAGATTACTCTCTGATTTGACCACATTGATCAAACTTCTGTCTAAAACATAGTTTTTAAAGCTTTAGTTAACCTATAAATATCTTTTAGGGATAACCTACTAATTATTTTCACAATGTATGTCAATTTTATTATTCGTACTGTACTAGGCTTAGTTACATTGTTCAAAATACCTGTGTAGCCACATTTTGGGCCACTTCACCAAATTTAGTTGTAGAGTATTAAAGGGATTTACTCTTTATAAAATGATATTCTCATTTTGGGTGTTATTTATATTATTATATTATATATTTTTGATATTATTGCAAGATTAAATTAAGGAGCTAGTAGTTTAAAAAAGTTCTATCTCGCTGAATGGGGATCGTGTTAGTGAACTTTTCTCTCGCTTAAGTAATTAAGCTCAGGTAATTAAGTAACTAATAATTGACTGGTAATTAAATTGCTGTGCTGGCCACAGGTACGGCCAATAAATTGTGTCTAATGTTTAAGACAGTTTGTATGCTTAGGATTTTATTTTTACCTCTTCCATCCTTACTAGTTGTTTGCTAGCTTGCTTGTGGTGCTCATTATTCTCGCACCTTACATTACAAAACTAAGGACTTATCAGGAGTAGTCAGTAAATACTGTTGCAGTAGCTCCAATTATACATAAACCATAGTCTACCTTGGATAGTTGTTGAGACCTGAGTATGTGATAGACTCCGTGCTAGTTTGAAAGCTAAAGGACACAGATAAGCCTAACTTAATTTTATTTTCATTCCATTTTGTGATTTTTGCTTATTTTGATTTAGTACAGCTTTAATTACCTTATTGCCTAAACCTACCTTAAGTTTTCGAATTTTAGTTTGGCTTACCGATCATTTACTTTATTTTGAATTGTCACTAAGGCAAGCTGACATTATTTGATTAATAGTTAGTAACTTGCTGCACTAATTATCTAGTTAATTAATTCCATTTAATTAATTTTATATAATTTGATTAATAGTTGGCGATTTACTTCGTTGATTAATTTGTTAACTGAGTTTCATTGTTCTAATGTCTCATTATTCGGTTGGTAGTTTGTGATTTACTTCACAAATTAGTCCGCCACTTAATTTCATTCAATTTATTTTACACTAATTTACTTCATTAACTGATCTGCTATTTGATTTCACTAAATTAATTCCTTAATTAACTTTAGTGATTCTTAATTTTGATTAAAATGCTTAATTGAATATTGGATACTGGATATCTTTAATATAATTCAGTATTAGGTTGGAAAACTGATCTCAGCTTTTGGTAATTAGTAAGTTGCTGTAGATTTTGTTTTTTCCCCTGATTAAATTTTATAGACTTATTGTGGTATAATCATTATTGTAATAACCTAGCCTAAGAACTTCAATAGCAGGACACCTGATCCTTTTATACTTATTAACAACATTATCAATAAACGTGGACATTGCGTTAAAATTTTAGTTTTTTTGTTGTCTAATACCTCATTACTTACTTGGAAACTTATTCATTAATTTATTTAGTTATTGCGGAGTAGTACCAGCGAATATTAACTACGACAAGAAGGCCCACTCAATGGCAAGAGAGCGCTACAAAGGAATCGTCGTTTATTTTCTTCGTTGCCTGGTAACGATCGGCGAACTTCGCCGCACATAGGTTGAATTTAAATAAAAGCTGGCCATAAACGATATTTTCGTTTGCGGTATATTTAATCAAATTTATGACGAAATTATTTATAGCACTCTAATATTCTATTTGGCTTTGGAAAAACACAATTGATATATTCTGAATTGTTTGCAGCGCCCTGTCAAACTTACGTTATGTTTTTTTTAAATTATTATCACCAAATAAATATTTTGATAAAGTTTGTATTCAACTGGCTGTTTCAAAAATCTGTTAACGTTTTTAATTAGTTATTATTGATAACAATACTCAAGGTATGTAATAACTAATATTTAAAAGATTTTGATTTTGTGTTAATGATTTCACCATATTTCCGAATACTAATATTCTGACAAAAGACATCAAGAAGAAAATGTTGCTCGAATTTGCCCCATCTTTTAATATTCAATTAAATTTTGGCGTTTTGGGTGATTTTAAAATTGGTTAAAGGTTTCGCACAATATTTTTACTGTATATTTCATTCCTATCTTGTAATACAACACAACTAAAAAATATCGATATTATCTTATATCGAATATTGACTCGACTATAGAATTTAGGCGTGAAAATTATTGTGACAAAAGGATGAGCTGGTCTATGGCCGCCGCGTCAAAGGTCGCCTGCCAACATGATTGTTTAATTTGTATCATAGCCTGCCGATATTCTGCTAGTGTTCGCGCGGGGTAGGAGACACACCGTTGACATGCCGCCACGCAGAGTGATCCTTCTTATCATATAGTTTTGCCCAAATACATAATTAAAAGATAAAGACTGATGTACTATACTGCTAACGTGCCAACACTCCGTTGAGGTTATGTGTTGGTGTTATACCTAATTGTGCAACAACGGAAACCAGATTATCAGAAAATGGCGCGTCGAAATGAGGATCCCTTATTGGCTAAATTTGTAACGTGCGCAGTTTTCCCTGCTGCTGTCTTGTTTGAGCATTTACGTTTCTCTGTTTTTTTTGCTTCATATGTTGTACTGAAAGTATTTTCAAATGTCATTTAAATTACCCTTAACGCAACGCATTATTAAATTGGAATTTTAAAAGCTATATCTGTTGTAAAGTCATCGGTACGAGTGGGCAAGAAATTGAATAATCGATTAAACGCTTAATATTTTAGCAAATAACTGAATAATCGATTAATTGAAATAATCGATTATCGATATTTTCTGAAATATTATTCGATAAGTCGATTAATCGGTAATTTCTTAAGAGTGAATCGAATAATCGATTATTGTCGCCCACCCCTAATCCCATAATATTGTAGTAAGTGAAACTGAAGCTGAAATTTCGGTAGAATCATTATTGCTGATACAAGACTGATGTTATTATAAAAAGAGGTAATAAAACTTTGGCTGAATCAGCAGATAAAAATTTATAATTTAGTTTTAATTTGTAAATATGGCTTTGATATTACCTTGGGATAGTCAGAATATAAGCAAGTGTTTTTGAACAACAGCTGCACTGATGCTTCTATATTTTCTACTAGTTTCGTCCCTATTAGAATAATTTTTAAAAATAGCGATAACTCTGAAATACATGTATGGCAAAATTGCAGGCCCTCGTCAACGCGTTTCTGTCGTCCGCTTAACATTCATTTTGCTCGTGAGACTCCTGAATTAACCGTTGCAAAAACAAAATTTGGATCATCGAATTAAAAATTTAAAACCCTTTTTTTACAACGAAGGTGCCCTTAATTTTCAAAATCATTTTTTAAAACGATTTAAGAATATACAAATGATTTTTATACATGATTTTTATCGTTAGTGATAATTGATACTCCCTATATATAAATATAGATGATGAGCAAAAAATTCAACAATTATTTGTCTAAAATACGATATATTAAACGTGTAATACTTAATAACTTTTATGTCTTATTTCTGGTAAACCTTATTATGGCCAGCTTTCCTAGAAATTCGACCAGTGTGCGCCGGGTCCAAAGGTCACATGCCAGTATCATGCTAATTTTCGCGCGGGGAAGGAGACATACCGTTGACGTGCCGCCGCGGAGAGTGAATCTTCTTATCGTAGTTAATATTCGCTAGTAGTACCTAGGACATCAAAGGCAGTTAGCAGTTCAACTGGTAGAGAGCTGCTGGCGCCCTTAACCGAACCCCATTTCTCACTGAGCAGCAGGATTTGCACACTCTCGTCATATATCTAATTTCTGTTTACTGGTTTTGAACTCGTTCGGTTTTTTTTATTGTTCATATTATTTCAGTATTATTTTATATCAACTATAACTTTACTCTCTGCTATTAAACAGAGAAAGAGTGTGGCAGTGCTCAATATATATTTTAGTTACAGTCCTTGCATCATCGAATTTCTTATATTTCACTTTCTTCTTGTCTCAAGAATTTCATAACGTTAAAGGAACTTGGTGTACTAATAAAATTTTAAACTTACGAACTTAAAAACTTTTTGGAGTGTTCTAATATACTGAATACTATATGGTATCCAAACATAGTTTTTATTTTCATCGTGATAAACGAAAGTGAAATGGAGTGTATGAACATGGATGCATGGACGGTAACCAAAAATATGTTGGTCAACCCAGAAAATCCATGTGAACAAGATTTGGGGAACCCATGACTCATTTAAAGTATGGTAGAATAGAAAGATCAAGTATTACCGAGCATTCTCTTGAACATAATCATTGAATCAGACTTAAAATTTTAAAATTAGTTCATAATATATCTGACAGTAGATTGTTGAACCCATACGTAAGTACGGAAAACATAAAATATAAGAATAGTTTAAAAATAAAAATAGAGAGTAGTTTGTAATTGTATAAAAATTCGAAAATTCAGACTTTTTTATGACGATAGCCGTGGCTTCGGACGAAATTGTCGTGGATCTTGAAGCGAAAATTCATTTTAAATTCAACCGTCCATTAAAGATAACCTATGCTATGGATCCAAATACACTGCGAATATTATATAATGAAAATCTAATACCGCCATAGCGGCTAGATTTTTAGAAGCGCCATTTGAGTCGATGCAATCGCAGCCGTCCTGGATTAGCTTGCTTCTCAATGCGGACGGATTATAATGTAACATCGGTTTACACATTCCGTCCTCACATTTCCGTCCCCACATTTCCATCCCATTTGCCGAGATTTGCCCCCATACCGCCGCGTAAGATGTTTACACATCTAAAACAAAATATTTGTTAGTAGACTGTAGAGCATAATTTTTAGAATTGTCCATAAAAATCGCAGGAAAAGCAGGATATTCCACAGTCTGTATCAATTTGAAAAGACAACGGTTAATTATTAACTCAAATTTTTATCAAATATATATTATATCGTGAACATTGAACATCGAAGCAAAGAATATCATTAATTCCTGAGTAAAATTATTTAAATTGTTTGTTTCAGTATATTCATTTATTGTGAGCATATTTTTCTTATGAATATGACACAAAGAAATATCGTCAAAATTATTTTTTAAATTCTCTCTGTCTACATTGTTTTTATGTCTAAAATTTTTATTATGGAAAATTTGCTTTTTATATTTACAGAGGTCAAATTTTCGGGTTGTGTGCAATGTGAACAAAGTAACTTTTTATACAATTACTATATATTTATTATGATTCGTTCTACCACAAGCATAGGAATGTCCATGCTGCTGTGTGCCTTGGCTATGAGTAAGACTACTGATCGGTGCAAACAAATTAATTTTATTAACTTGTTTTGACCACAAAGGTGATGGTAGCAGTTAACTGCATAATTAACTACAAGCAATTAAAGGAGTGGACTGTATAAAAATAGGGTGTTAGGGTTTTAAACATAGATTATGTGAATTGAAACTCGATAGGTATGTTAATGTACTTTAATAATGCAATTATTCATTTGCAATTGATGTAAAAAATATAAGTACAATTTTTTAAATACTTCATCTACTTCCATGCATTCAATCATTCACTCACATAAACACTAAATACAAAAGGGTGCTTAATTAAAATAGGTACTAAAAAGTCTAGATTTGTTATCTACTTTAAAAATGGAACTTTGTCTTTAAATTTTAAACTTTCCTTTCACTATTTTCGTAATCAGGGGTAGCCTTTTAGACTTCACACATTGGATTCATGTAGCTGGGATTTAAATAGATTTTCTCTACTGAAAATTTGCAGACTGCATTTTACAGTGTTTCTTCAACTGAGGTACGCCGAGACGCTACGTTGTTTCTGGCCATAATGAATTGCGTTACAAAACGCCTAAACGAGGTTTTTGTTCAACGTGGACAAAAATAACAGAGGTACAACACTAAATATTCTCTAATATTTGTGCATACAATCGGAGAAATTGTCTAAAAGGATGGGACCTTTTGACGCGAAGAGGAGAACGAGAATTTTCGTTCTTGCTTGAGTGAACGTTAAACTTGCACTAACTTCTTCTTCTAGCGAGCAGCGAGCTCCTGGAGGCAAGCTAAAAGTCGGCTGAGAGGGATTGGCGCGAAAGAACGCGTGGGTGTCTTTCCTTCTTTGACATGTGCTGTTCGGAGATACGGATATATTAAATTGAAAACGCTTACACCAAAATGACATTTAGCTTAACAGGATGGAATCGACCATCCAGGTTTGGACTAAGGGGTATTAAAGGACTGATATATGCTGATTTAAATATACAAATTTCTGTTTGCCTGGAGTTAAATAAAGCCATTCGTGCATCAATCATGCCTCATTCATACTACACATACAGGGTATTATCACCAAACTATGCGGTGAAAAACGAAAGTTATACACGCGTTGGGGTGTTCCCCAATAACTACCATGACCTGCATCCTTAGGCCTAAGCACTTATCCCATGATCTGCGTCTTGTTGCTGCCTCCATGGCTCCGCCACACGATTCCCGCTTCGGAAGTAATTTAGTGGTTTACATTTTACAGTCACACCTGACATCTCCTTGGCCGTAATTTTTTTCGCCGATAATACCACAATTTTTTGGAAACTTGTGTCAGTTTTTATTTCGAGAGCGAATTTTTTCCGAATCCAAAAATAAACCTGTCTCTTAGACAAACTTTTCGGTCGGTACCGAGATCACAACCGGCAGCATCCACATACTTGACATTTCCTCCTCATCTGGCTGCTTAAAACTGCTCGGCTTCGTTCGGAGATATTTGTCAAGCAGTACCAATGATTGCGTGTAAGTCTCATGTTCGATTTTTTCAGGTTTTACCAAATCAAAGTTAAGTTTGTAAGCTTCTTGATCCAAAATATTAAGTAAAACGGCTTGCATTTTGTCTGTGCTGTGGCATTTTTCGTTCGCCGCAAAATTATATTTCTTCAATATTTTTTATTGAGAAGTTTCGCATAAAAAAAGGTAATACAGTATTGAAAGTTCCCTAGTTAAACTAGTGCATAAGGAATCATGCGCGTTATTTGCTGCTTACAGTAGCGTTCATATCGTCTGACCACTAAATATATACGTAGCGGTTAAAGTAGCAAAGTCCTTAAAAATTTAGAATATTTCTAAAGCGAATTTTTTTGAAAAAATCAAGGAATGTTATCTGATGTATATTGTTGGCCTTATTTTCATCCTAAAAAATAAGTTATTGTTAATGGCGAAGCGGCGCGACATCTTCATTTAGTTTAGGACGTACTCTTATACAAATAAATGAAAAATCCGATAGAGACATTATAGCTTATGGTTCCAGGACACATTTTATTACATTATATTTCCTTACTCTCAGTACTGATTTGATTGATACATTTCTGTATTTTATTAGAATCGAGTCGTTTTTATACCACCAACTTTACAACTGGAAGTGATAAGTTTCGTTTATGCGGGCCATCCACGCATTATTAAATGTGGTGAAAGGTTTGATGGTTAGATTTAAAAATACTTATTAGGTTATGTAAAAATTGTATAGAAATAATATTAAAAAGCCCCTGTTGAATCTCAATACTCCAGCAGAGCATGGCAAAAAGAGTATTTAAATTAATATCTTGTTATCTTATTTTCACTGCTTTATTAGGGTACGTCAATTTACCTGCTTTCAAAAATGTGAATTTGCAACCAACTTTTATTTTTAGTTAAAAAATTGTTAATAAATTGTATTTTTATCTAGGCTGGGAATTGGAACCGTCGGTTGGCAAAATGCATTTTTGGGCAGTTTTATCCACCACATCCAAACAGACTGTACTGGAAGCATATTTTGATAACTATGTTAACAAGATCATGAGATAATTAACACTGTTTTTTTCATCTCCTGATGCAAAACGCGCGTCCAATGCAAAAATTCTGTTTCGGTATTGTGGCTACAATTTTGTTGTAGTAGATGCCACAATGACAGGTAATTATACTTCACCCTTTTTGTTTATGAAATATATTTTGCACATTTTAAACAGTATTCTCGTTTCAGAACCTATAAAAGGAAGATCCAGTATGTAGCAATGACGGAAGATCACCTTGCTGCGGTACAAGCATTTCACGAATGAGGGACCGAGTCTAGAAAGAAGGAAATAACAAACCTGGACCATTTCAAGCAACTTTCTCGCCAGATCAGGAAATGGAAATAGTGCGCCATTGTATCGACCTGAACAAGAGATTTTTTGGTCTGACGCTAAAATTCTTGAGATTCCTTTTACTTAAATTTTAGACGAGAACAATCTTTCCCATTAATTTTCGACCAAGGTACAACTTGCTTGCACACGTAACTTTATGAAAAGAAGCCTGCGTGTTCTTCGAAAAACTAGTGTAAACCAAACAATGGGATTCAATCGTGTACAACTTTCTCAACATTTTGACAACTTGGAAACCCTCGCCAAATATTCAATATGGACGAAAAAGGGGTACAGACGATTCCCAATATACTTTCAAAGCATGTAGCTCCTACGGGAAAAATAGAAGTACCCAAGGCAGTAGCAACGGCAGTAACAGCTGTATGTGCTGTAAATCCTATAGGATATTTTATACCTCCCTTCTTGATCTACGTTCGTAAAAGAGAAAATAGACTAAATGCGGCCTGGTAGGATGTGATATGCCTGTTATCTATAAAGAATATAGGAATACTTATACCTTCATTAAGTGGCCGAAGCACTTTCAAAAATAGGCAAAATTTAGTGAGACTAACTCAATCTTGTTAATACTCGATAACCATGCTTCCTGTACAAACTTTGAGGGTGTTACTTTTGCAAAATCAAACCACATTCACCTACCTACCTTGCCGCCCCGCAGTAGACATAAGACTCAACCTCACATCCAGTGTATTTTCCGATCACTGAAAGTCTATTATGATGCTACTGTGGATTCGTGGGATGTGTCTTATCCAGGAGAAATCATCAGCATTTATAATGTTGCTGAATCATTCAAGAAAGCATTTGAAAAACCGGACACTGTTTGAAATGCTGTTCAGGCTTTTAAGGCTACTTCCCTTCAGTGCGAACATCTTCTCAGACGCTGATATTTTGCCATCAGGGGTTACAGACCAGACACTAGATGAAGGGTTAGAGAGCGATGATCATGATGGTCATGTTTAATAATGATGATAATGAGTTAGGAGATCTGGTGTCTAAAAAAATCATCGTGATCAACCATCCACTTCAGCTTCAATTAATGCTGAAATAGAGGAAGACATGCAAGCAAACATCAGTCGTCCTGCTATTGAAACACCTTCGAGAGAAAGTGCTCCTTGGACTGAGGCTCATTTAATAGATCCAAGAGCCATTATCTCTCTTTCTAAAATAAAAATAAAGAGGCAACGAAAAGGAAATGGACTGAAGTTTGAGTTGCTGACAACACCTAATATATTACGTAAGGAAGAAGAATTAGCTGAAAACGAAAAACAAGCTACTAAGAAAGAAAAACTTTCCATAGAAAGGAAAAAGCGGTTCAATGAAAGTGTAACTAAGCAACAATTCCCAGCCGTCAATCCAAAAAGAGAAAGAAAAATGCCAGGACACTATCATCATCAGACTCCGACGCAGAACAATCTATTCATGACAGTACTGAGGACTGATTATAATCTTTCTTCTCATGGTGAAGCCTAAAAGGAAGGGATTGACAACTTACAACAAAACTCTTAATCTATAATGCTATATGATTATGCTGTAGTTAAAGTTCAGGGGAAAACCAAGAATTATTTCCGGCACTACTAGGATTATAGGTATTTACCAAGGGAGATATGAAGTAGTATTTGACAAACGATTACCGAATACTAATAAGTTTTCGGAGTTCTTCATTGCTAATGAGGATATGATTCTAAGATTGTCAAAACTAACTGAGATAAATTCTTCAAGGTTTTACCACGTGATTACTTTCATCGAGAACTACTTTTACTATGTTCTAAAAACTTACTAAAATATATCTTCTTTTATTTTTGTAATAATAAAACGCGAATAAGTCTAATATAAATTTATTCTACGTAATTGTTTTTCAATCTCTCATTTATTCACCATTTGGCAAAATCCCAACAAATTTTTTACAATATATTTAATTTCTTATTAACTATTAATCAAAGACAACAGATATTGAAACGAGGTTCTAGATAATATCCCTATCTAAAACTGTCCCATTAGACAACAACAAATAGATCTTCTACTTTCAATAATACTGTAAAAATTAGAAATTGCGGGGGGTTTGCCCCCACCTACTCTACTTCTGAATTCGTTTTATAATAAATATTGACTTTATCTTGCTTAAATGATCATATTTTAAGTACCCCATTGGACTGAAAATTATATTAATTAAATTATAAACTCAAATCGGTGTGGCAGTTAACATCGTCAAAATAGAAATAAAATCATTAATGCTTTTTTTACGTTATGTAACGTTTAAAAATTGGTAGATTAGGAAGATATGGAATTATTAAAATGAAAACACTAGTGCCACTGTAACAGTTTTAAAAATAAAAATATCAAGTTTTTGTTCTAAGTAACGAAATATTTATTTTCTTAACTCACAAATTAAAGATGCAGGCATACGCACTTACACATTTTCAAATTCTCTAGACAAATAGGCCCACCCTATTGTTTAGTACTAAAGGTTTTTTGAAATTGGTTCGTTTCATAGTTAAACAGAACAGACCGTTATTAATGACACTTTTGTTTGAAAGAATAAAGTCAGATAACGGTTCTCAATTTCAAAATTGGTTTAATCTTTTTCGATGGAGTAAAATTTTAAACCAGTAGTCCGTATCATTCTTAATCAAATGTCTGTGCTGAAATGGCTGTTTCCTACCAAAGACTTTACTGAAGAAAAATATAAGTGTTAATCTGGCTTTAATGTCGCATAAATCAACTCCGTCAATTTGGCCCAGCAGAACTAATGCTCGCAAGGGAAATAAGAACTTTGTTGCCTATTATTCGCGAAATATAAAGTAAAATTTAGATAATTGGAAAGGAACGGAAAAGAGAAATAAGTCTCAATTTGTAACGCTATGCACAGAACGAAAGAGTTATCCGAGTTAAAAACCAATGATCCTGTTTGAATAACCCATTTATAACAAGTACGAAATTGTAGATATGTTCTATATTGTTGCGGAGGATTCATGCTTATCTTACAAATGTTTGCCTTTTTTTCGACCTCTATGTACAATTCTTGGGAAAATAGAGCCGCTTCGGCTCTGGCTTCAAGGTGTAAACAGCCTATGGCCTAGTTTAGTGACCCTAACGAAGCGCTGAAAAACCTAAAAAAATCTGCCCCTGTTGTCAAGAACGAACATAATATCTAAAAATTAAAATGGTTAGTAAATATAAATAATAGTAAAAAGCTCGTGCAAATTGTCAAGTTTTGAATTCAAAGAGGAGAAAAAGGCAAACATTTGTGAGATAAAGTACAAAATTATCGAGTCAAAAACATCCCTCTTATGTTAAAAAACCGAGGAGTGGCTATAAACAAAATCCATAGTTTTTAGTAATAACTCCGTAGTTTCATTTTATTATAAGTGTATCTATTTCTCTCATTGTTTACCTTTTATTGCAATGACAAAGAATATTCTGATTAAATTAAATTTGTTTCTAAATAAAGATTGCCGAATATATTTACTGCTCCTAGCAATTTGCAAGAAGTTCTATTTCCTAAGTGCTCTAGGTTGTTTCCGCTGCAATTGATATTTCCAGTGAGCAAAATATCAGATTGCTTTCTTAAATAAAATTCCATCAGCCTTGATAAAACTTAATGCATGTATTGTTAACTTGAACGGTTTTGTAAACCATTTTATTTTAAAGTATTATACAAATGTTTTCATTACATGGTTTATTAAAAAAAATAATGTTTAAATTATTGATCTGGAAGATAATTCGTTTCCGTTTTTAATATCTTAATAAGGAAATAAGATCAAGACCACCGCTGTCTATAAAATAGCGATCATTGATCATTTTTCTCCTAAAAACTCCAAAGTTTTAAATTAGAATTCGTTTAGCTTTGTTTTTGTTCCATCTTATCATTATGCTAGAATATCTTCACGACCTATATTTCATGACGCCATGCCTTGGTTAGCGTGCAGGTTAATGCTCATAGTAGAGTGCCCAACGCAGTAAAAGCCTTCTATAAATAATTTTTGTGGGCACCTCGGGGTTACATGCTGAAATTTTCACAGAATGAAGGTTTTATTAATTCAAAATCCGAAGGTAGTCAAAAATTAGAACGGACAAAAGGGCAGTATACCTACAAATCGAGATTATTATATGAACGTGTAGGATATTAATTTATGAATGTTTTCATATAAAATTCATCTACATTTTTGTACGAATTATATATTTTATCATTGCTTGAAATATGCAGATTACGTTGGCCCTTACGGCAAAATAAATCAAAAAATTTAAATATCTCCCTTCGGACCTGGGCAAAATCTGACTGAAATATACTCATTTTTGTATTCACCTCGCATTCTCTCCGAAATGAAGGCTCAAATCAAAAATTGTTATTCTTGCAAAAAGTTTGCCTTAAGTATCTAGAATATACAGATGCAAGAATACAATTTTTTTCTTAAATGATAATGGAAAAATAGAATTAAATGTAAAAAAGTAATTTTCTTCTAGCCGCGACCGTCCGATCTCGCGCTGCCTCAGTAGTCTCGCATCTCACTTTTCTCCATAGCTCCCTCTCTCTCTCGCCTATTATACAATACAATAAGTGGTTTTACACATTACGTGTTAGAATACTAATAATAATAATAGCTATTATTATTTGAATAAATTCAATGAAGACATTTTCGATTATACTGAAATTTATTTTTCCTATACGCACAATGACTTCAATATTGCCTTCCACTATTTTCTTGCATGATCCTATGCAACCTATTTAATTTCTTCTACGTGTACAAGGTTTAAAGCTTGTACAAGCTTTGCTACCATACAATCTAATAAAAAAATATTTGATTAAGTTTTATTATGTACCTATTTAATCTAATAATAATTTACCTTTTTTACATCCACATGCAATAAATACTTTTGCATCCGAAGAACATGCTGGAAGTGTTGTTAAAATTGGGGATAATACTTGGATATCACCTGCCTCCTCAAATTTCCATCCACATTCTGTCACCTCTGGTAATAGGGGATTTGGTTCTAAAGAACTGATGTACACCTTAGTTTAATAATGTGCTCTTAGACTGTGAAATTTTAAACTATTTTTTGTAGGGGCTAGTTTTTTCAATTAGCGATGAAGAGGCTAATAGTGTCCTTAAAATATTAATAGACGAAATGTTTGGATTTGTTGAAAATAATTTTTTGATAAATTTATCTATGACATCTGAAAATTCCTGGACCACAATACCGTCTAAATAATCGGAATAATTTAGATAAATTTTCCAACATTTTATTTTTCCTAATCCTGAAAACTGGCTGGTTGTATGACAACCCGTTAGAGCATGAAATGCAGGTAATTTTTTTGCAAGTTTTTCCTCTAGGTTGTAAAGGGTAAAGTGTTGATAAATATAGTAATACAGGTTCAACGTTCCATGTAAAATCGTATTTAGGTTTAGAGGGCTTTAACTTGTAGCTTCCCTTGAATAATCTTTTTATTATATATTAATCCCTATTAGGCGGTGAAACATAAAGTTATCTATAGGTACTTATCAAGACCTAAGAAGCTCCTTTGTTTACTTCGCGAACTAAAAAGGCCAGATAAATGTTTAAAATATTAGTAAAGAGAAATTATAATACCTACTTATTAACAGAAGCGTTGTATGTTAAATAATAATTAACAATTTGTTTTAACAAAAAAATATTTATAGGTACGCCTATGTTATTACTATTAAGATAGCAGCAGTTTAGACAGTAGGATAACGTTGACAGTGTTGTTGTTAGATATATTTTATATATCGTTGCATTATTATAAATACATAAAGTAAAAATACTAAAAGCCGGTGTTTTATCAACACAAGAAGAAGTAAACCAATTTTAAAATCACAACATTGTACTATTTTCAAGTTCCTTCTGAGATGGATGCAAACATTATTGGGATGGCGTAACCGGAAATGCTTCTTTGAAGAAATGCTTCTCAGACAGTTTCCTTGCCACCAGGAAAATTTTCCTGTATAAGAGATGAAAGTTTCTATAGAGAGTAACCAATTTTTACTCGATTTAAAAGTCAACGGTTTCTCAACTAATAAACTAAGAAACAAGGTATACCAGGGTTGTAATAGCCACACAAGTACTTCCAATATTCCGGTGGCTTCATCCGGTATAGATTTATCTAAAGCATTAATATCATAGAAAACAAGGGAAAAGCGTAAAAATACTCATCATGCCAAGAAATTGTGAAATGCATCGACTGCTGTGAAGGTTGGATCCGGAAACCAGGAAATATATTAATTGCATTTTGCATGATAATAAGTTGCAAATAAATCTAACCGCTTATTATTTTCTGATATACCTGCTTGTTTAGTTCATATGCTGTTTCAACGGAAGTTTGTCTTGATGCTTTATCGACTTCCTTTTTTCTTTTGAAGCGATATAAGATGAAAAAAGTGTTATACGTTTTGTTCAGACCAGCCTCAAATTTTAAAGGTTATATTGGTTAAGTTTCGATATTTTACGCTTCCCCCACGATTAATGCAGGATATTGCCGTCTTATTATCGATTCTAAGTAAGACTCCAATATTTTCATTTGATTTAGTAAAAAATTGTAAGCCTTGACAAGCAACTTTAATTTCGAGCCATGACAAGCAGCTTTAATTTTAAGGTAATTAATATGCTTAGACTTGTCGGCTTCTTCCCAAAACTTGCGACCTTTTTGGCCGTTACAATAGCCTGTAGGAGACGCAGACGCATAAGAAAAAAAAAACAAAATTCCAATGAAAACGTACTAGGCTTCATATTTACAGTATATTCTAGATTGTCTATCCACCAGCTAATAATTTGCTTTTGAAATTAATATTTTGTCATTGTACGACTTCCCTATTAAGGCTTTAAATTTTGCGCGCCCTTGTTTTTTGATACGATGACGACTCCGAGGAACGGCAGGAGTCGCTGCTACCAAAACACCAATACATTTTGCAAAATCTCGAATTGTAGTACCTGTCTTGTTAACATATTTTTTAAATTGCCTCTTTTATTGAATTCATTTTCTTAAGAGGTAAAGAAACGGTCGAGGACACGGTCCTCTGAATTAAGTCCTAAGTATCCTAGGCAAGTTATTTTTATGGTGGTATTAACTGACTTTTTCTGTATTTATAATAAATCTTAAATCATTTAGGAGCATTATGCACATTCCAAAACAGTAAAGTGCATCAGCCAAGCATGACAAATGGTTGATGTTGTTAGCTAACTGCTCCTACAGCTGTTGGCCCATGCCCCAATTGGTGTTGTAGGAACCTTTGCAAATAATTAAATTTGCACAAAATAATGTGCGGGAGATATTTAGTCAAATAACTAACACCCTGTAAAGTATACAGCTGTTTTGCAGACAATAATCTTCAGGAGATAATTTAGTCAAAACAATTTACACCCTGTACAGTACGCAGATATTTTGCAGACAATAAGGATTCCATGATTGCAATCTTAATTAAATAGGTCCACGACCATATTAAAATATATACTGTTGGCTCACAGCCTTTTAATCGCTCAAGTGATGATAGAATTTACTGAATAGCCCACGGCTGTCCCTCAGAAAATATGGCCCACGGTCTTAATGCCAAATATGTTTTGCCATAACACCCTGTAAGGTATGCAGCTATGTTGCAGACAATAGTCTGTGGGTAATATTTTAGTCAAAACAGCTAATAGTCTATAAAGTATACAGCTATTTTTCAGACAATAGTCTGCGGGTAATATTTTAATCAAAACAACTAACACCCTGTAAAATATACAGCTATTTTGCAAACAATGAGGAGTCAGTCCATGATAGCAATTTTAATTAAATAGGTTCACGACCATATTTGAAATATATACTGTTTTTGTCCCTATTGGAATTGATTATTGCTGCATAAACAGGGGAAATATTACACACAAGTGTATCTGATCATCATTTGGCGGTGACAAGTTTGGAGTTGGCATAATAAACGATCACTTTTTAGTAAGTCAATAGCCAACTTTTAGTGGAGAAGTCGAATAGGTAGGTCCTTGACCCTAGGCTTAATCAATTAATAATTTATAATAAAAATAATATTAAGAATGTTTTTTATTGCGAAGCCCTCGGCCTGGACCTATCCTTTTTCTATGCCATCGGCAAGAATTTTTCGATTGAGTACTATTTGTATGCAAATTATAAGGGCCTCGGCCTATGCACTATCTAAATCAATCTGAATTTTTCGTTTGAGTGCAAATTATCAGGCCCTCGACCTATGCACTATCTAACTCAATCTAACTAACTCTTTATAGGGAAGTCGAATAGTTAGGTCCTCGACCCTAAGCTTAATCAATTAATAATTTTAATAAAAATAATATTAAGAATGTTTTGTATTGCGAAGCCCTCGGCCTAAACATATTCTTTTCCACTGCCTTCAGATTTTTTCGATTGAGTGCTATTTGTATGAAAATTATAGGCCCTCGGTCTATGGACTATCTAACTCCATCTAACCAATTCTTTGTGGGGAAGTCGAATAGTTAGGTCCTCGACCCCAGGCTTAATCAATTAATAATTTATAATAAAAAAATAATATTAAGAATGTTTTGTATTGCGAAGCCCTCGGCCTAAACCTATCCTTTTCCTATGCCCTCGACAAGAATTTTTCGATTGAGTGCTATTTGTATGCAAATTATAAGGCCCTCGGCCTATGCACTATCTAACTCAATCTGAATTTTTCGATGGAGTGCAAATTATAAGGCCCTCGGCCTATGCACTATCTAACTCAATCTAACTAACTCTTTGTAGGGAAGTCGAATAGTTAGGCCCTCGACCCTAAGCTTAATCAATTAATAATTTATAATAAAAATAATATTATGAATGTTTTGTATTGCGAAGCCCTCGGCCTAAACATATTATTTTTCTATGCCCTCGGCAAGAATTTGTCGATTGAGTGCTATTTGTATGCGAATTATAAGGCCCTCGGCCTATCTAACTCAATCTAACCAACTATTTGTGGGGATGTCGAATAGTTAGGTCCTCGACCATAGACCTAACCAATTAATAATTTATAATAAGAATAATAATAAGAATTGGACGGCTTGGACGTATTCTTTTTCTATGCCCACGGCAAGACGAATTATTTGATCGAGTGATCGAGTGCTATTCGTACGCAAATATTACAAGGCCTTCGTCTATGTTCCTTATTCTCTATTTCTCTCAGTGGAGCAACGTATTGTGCCTTATTGAAAACCTGCATGAATATGAATTTAATAAGCCCTCGGCTTATATGCAAGGTTTTTTAATAATCCTAATTATTTAAAATAGTCTAGTTGTAATTAGTGAGCGTAAACTTCAATACAACTTACCAACTGTACATTGTATCATTGTACGTAGATATTTGTTCGTAAATATTAGGCCCCGGCCTAGTCCTATATAGACAATTTATTAACACTTACTCGAGGAACTGGACAATATATTTTCCCTTCTTTTCGACATTTTATTTCACAAACACAAACACAGCCCGTTTTTTCAACGTATTCGATGGATACGGAAAACAGAATGAGTAAGCATCGAGGTGCGATAGCAGGCTCGGGTTGAAGATAAAAAAATTTATGCTTTAAAAACGTATCGATGGGTATGGTGATTTAGAAACTACAATGTAATCATATCGGAAGACAAGCGATGGAAAATAAAGGTTTTCAGTCAATCCCTTGGAAAAATTATCATTTCCCTACATTTTCTTCAATCAACGTAGAAACTAATCTATCTGAAACGGATCCGAAATATATAATAAAATAAGTCAACATTCACAAAAAGTCGATTTCACCTGTGACGGGTTTTAATTTAAACGACCGTTTCTTAGACCAAACGCTTGTTGGTATTAGTCGTAATTTAGTTTCTGATGTTCTACATAGGTCAAAATAGTCTGAACAGTATACGATCTACGACTCTAATTTAAGTTTTATTAGCTCGACCCAAACCAAATCTCGAACAAATCAGAACAGGCGATGGCATGTGTGCCGTACACGAAATAGGCGGGGGAAATTATAATTATCAGCTGGGCGACTGAACTTCAAATTAATCAAAGGGAGCGAGCTTGCTTTATTTTGCATTCTGTGGTAGCAATTTACAAGGCACATTCAAATGGATATATTAATTCTTGGCTTTAGTATTCTATACAAAATTCGAACAGACATTTTAATTGGAGCATTCAGCTATAGACCGACCTATCTGTCTCAAAACTCGAGATATTCATCTTGCCTAGATATAAACATAAAAATAAATTTAAATAAAAATTTTATAATTGTAATAATTGAGTCATTGCCAAAACAAATACTGGTTGCGTTTTTCGGTATCAAAATGTGTAACATCCAAAATTATACTAGAAAGCCCTAATTTAATACTATTAGATATCCAAAAGTCTAAATAAATTGTAGCGTTGTAAACGCTACCAAACCCAGAAATATAGTTTCTTCCCTTTCACTGGAAGATTTTTGTGGTTAGTATTCTCTTTACCTTACGTTAGAATTAAGCATACTAATTCTGAACTTGTAATTTGTAACATAAAATTTAAATCATTAACTATTGACCCCTGGTCAACTAAAGGCTTACGCACATCTGCAAAGAACATGCGTTCATTATCTCACTTAAAAAAATACTCGGACAGCGACTTCTTCCATGATTACGTGAAACTTTACAGGAAAGTCTATCATAAAACTATAAAAGCTGCCAAAGACATTTATTATAATGAGAGGCTGGCTAAATCCGGTAACGTTGCTAAAGAATCATGGTCTATTGTGAATGACTTAAGGAATAAGGCTTCTTCGTCTGGCACTATCGCTAATTCACCTGAGAACCTAAACAATTACTTTGTAAATGTGGCTAAAGATTTAATGAACACCATAACTTCTTCTCATGATCCACTTTCATATCTCTCTAATGCTAATGTGAATTTACACAGTTTCTTATTTACGCCTGTAGCATTTGCTGAGCTTCGCAGCACAATTAAAGACATTAAAAACAAATCCTCATCTGGGACTGATGGGCTCACTCTGAAAATGTTTTCAAACCTGCCGGAATGCACATTAAACCATCTTACTGCTTTAATTAACAAGTCATTCCAAAATGGGGTTTTTCCAAACTGTCTTAAGACGGCAATAATTATTCCTTTGCATAAAGGAGGAGATAAAGACCAAGCTTCGAACTATCGCCCAATTGCACTACTTCCCACATTATCAAATATCATTGAAAGATTGGTTAAAAAAAGGCATCTATCTTTTCTCTCTAAATACAAAATACTTACTACCCATCAATTTGGATTTTTAAGTAACAAATGCACAAATGATGCTATGTTTTCCCTCTTTAATTATGTATACTCCAACCTGAACAACCATCACTCTACAGCAACCATTTACTGTGATTTCTTTAAAGCTTTCGATTGTGTAAATCATAATATCTTAATTAACAAATTGCAGCACTACGGATTCAGAGGAGTGCCTCTCGAATGGTTTAAGTTGTATCTTAACAACAGAAGTCAGCTTGTGAGGGTTGATACGTCGATGTCTTCTTGCAGGCCAATAGGTTTTGGAGTACCCCAGGGTTCAGTACTAGGCCCCATTTTGTTTCTGCTGTTTATCAACGACATTGCTTGTCTGGACATTAGCGGTAAAGTTTGTCTCTTTGCGGACGATACTAGTTTCACTTGGAGCAATCCGGATATTACGGCGCTGCATAGAACTGTATCTAGTGACTTAATCACCATTAAATCATTGTGTGATTCTAATCTCCTGTGCCTCAACGTTTCTAAAACTAAAGTTTTGTCATATAAAAGTACGTTGCAATCTTTTGTACTTAATAACACCACTATCGACGTCGTTGACTCTGTGAAATTTTTGGGGCTTGTTGTGGACAGCCATTTGAAGTGGGATTTGCACATCGATGTCTTATCAAAAAAATTAAGTTCTGCCTGTTTTGCGTTAAGAACTGTTTCCAGGGAACTTAGCGTGTCAACTGCTAGAACAGTCTATTATGCCCTTTTTGAGTCGCACCTCCGATACGCCCTTCCATTCTGGGGTACGTGTTCTGCGACTCAATTTGAGCGTATTTTCAAACTACAAAAGAGAGCTGTTCGATATTCACTGGGACTAAACAGTAGAACTCACTGCCAGGATTTCTTTAAAAGATTTAAAATATTAACTCTTCCTTCCTTATTCATATTTGAATCGGTTTGCTTAATCCGCAAGCACGTATCTGCCATTCCAGATAGACCATTTCACAACTATCCACTTAGGAATACGGAGCATGATCTTTATCTGCCAACCCCACGCTCAGAGTTAGTTAAAAGCTCTATATTGTATAATGCAAAAAATGCACAATAATCTACCATTTGAGCTGAAGTCAATAACATCTTTTCCCGCATTTCGCAGAGCTTTGAGATTATACTTACTGGAGAGAGCCTTGTACGCAGTCAACGACTTTTTTTTAAATTAATACTTAATTTTGAGCATCTTACACACTGGTTTAATGATTTCATGTTTAATGCTTGGTGTTTAGTGTTTAGGATTTGATGTTAAATATTTTGATATTTATTATTTTACATATTTTGACCACGTACAATTTGTACAATTGTATAGTTTTGTATAGTTAGGTTTATCTTTTTCTTTTTATTGTATATTTCTATTTGTGTTTTTATATGTTTTGTATGTTTTGTACTCTAGCTCTTGATATTTAACATTTTAAATAATATTTTGACCTAGTACAATTTGCGCAATTGTATAAAGTTTTGTCTAGTTAGGTTTTTCTTTTTATTGTATATTTCTATTTGTGTTTTTATATGTTTTGTATATTTGGTAGTCTAGCTTTGTCTACAAATTGGAAAATTTTTTGACAATAAAGCATCTATTATTATTATTATTATTATTATTATTATTATTATTATATTATATCTGTATGAGTTAGGGACCAGCCACCAACCACTGCCAGTGGTGAATCCCACTACCGCATGACCAAGTGAATATGACATATAATTACTTATTTTACTTACCGTATTTAACCTTTTTTCGAGAGTACGGTAAAATGCTTTTTCAACCGTTTATCGTATCTTTTGCCGTTTCTTACCGTTATTTAATTAACTAATACCGATTCTTCACTACCGCACACGATATTATCTTGGTTAGCAAATCTATTGCTAATATATTTGTGATTAACTGATTTACTTTTTTTGTATTACGTACATTTCCATAAATGCTACGCCCTTAATCTAGATCATCTAATTACTTACCTTGTTTTTATCAAACTTACCGTTAAATCAGTTTTTCGTTTATTATCTTTTATCGTATCTATTACCGTTTCTTAACGTTATTTGTTCAATTAATACCTACTTTCTTCATTGCCGTCTATGATATTATCTTGGTTAGCAAATGTCTTTCTAATACTATTGTAATTATCTGATTTACTTTTTTATATTACGTATACTTACTTAAATGATACACATTTACTGAAATTTGCGGTAAGCCTTATGGCAGTAGACCATCGTGTTCTGTGATTATTTGTTACTTAGTCAGAACTTTAGCAATTCATATTTTAGTTAGGAATATTTAAAAAATGGAACGAAGCAGAATTAATGATTTAGAACTTAAGATTAAGGGTTAATTATCTTATACTTTTATTGATACTTCTTTTAAAGAATCTCATTATTATTCTAAGTGCGGTGCTATAATCTCAATTAGGTTTTACACTTAGATAATTTCCCATTGTGCACGTTATATATGAGAATATATTTAATATTTAAATAAATAGCTTAATTAGGATATTTGATATTTTTAATGGTGTTTATTAAAATAACGTCATTACTTTAGCGTAATATTAAAATAGCCTGTAACGTAAGAAAAAATCGCTATATTAGAATAGAGTAAATAATTAACAGGCTTCATTATTTTAACGCCATATTAAATCAGCGTGTAATGCAAGTTCGTGTAAAATAAAACTCACTATTTTAATAGCACCAGTAATAAAATGTATTCTAATAAAAAATTAAATTAAAGGATGCGAAGACTAGTCAGCTAGTTTTAGATTTGATAACCTCTAGTTGGCGTTGAGGAGCTAAATTTATCTAATGGCTAGTATAAGTTATTTTTGCTGACTATGGAGGAATGCACTTTAATATCGCTCCTTTAATGTTACTGAAATTAGTTAAAACCAACCGAAAATGCTTTAATTTAGCTCGTCTAAACTAGATAAAACTAACCCTGACTAATCAAAACCAAACCAAGCTAGCAATTATTAGTACCTTCACAGTTACCCAGGTTAATCCCATTAACCTCAACAAAGTCTGGAGCTGATCAATGGCAGTTTGTGACAAGAGTGGCTGCATTGTATTACCAGGCAGGAACGTCAAACTGGTGAGAACAGTTTGATTACGAGGAGTGACGCCAACCACCATTCCGAGTTGCCACGGGATGCGGCCCATCAAAACCCATCGTCCTCCCCCAGACTGGGGAACACCGAAGTAAAAAATCTGGAGCTGATCACTGGGGAGTGACCCAACAAACCTCATTCTTACCCTTGTCAGACCAGGGACCACCAAAGGAATGAGTGTGAGGCCTATGCTTCCAGTGGAAGCGGACCTCTAGGTGGTAAACGCATACGCCTACTCGCATCGTCCGGTGAAAGACCACCCCACCAGAACTGGGAAGTGCTAAGTGAGTTTCCGAATCATGTTCCGCTTCCGCGCTGCTGGTGGTTACGGGTTCCACAGTAGGACTATATGGACATCACCATTATGTCTTCCAGTATAAAAATATTTCGGAAGTAAACCCCCCGGCCATTCGGATCTCCGGGCGCTGGAGGCCCTACGAGCCATTCATTCAGCATTTCACAGACAGCAAAGAAATCGAATCAATTTAGAATACATGTACAAACATAAATTCGGTACACCAACATCTACACGTAATTAGACCACACGTACTAGCCCTTACAGAAACAAGTATGTTCTACAACAACAAGTAGGAAATAGCAAGCCAACAAGTATTGGCAGCAAAATCAGACTGAAAATCGCAATTATTTTTTCGAAGCGAGAAGCGAGTGCCAACGTGTGATCGACGAAACTAAAGACAAACATAATCAAAGGACCAGGAATAAACTTTTGCAATGCCTCAGTGGCTCCAGGAATTTCTGGTCGGTAGCAAAGGCAGTAAGTAACAACTTTACAAAAAGGTCTCTCCTATCTTTGACAGACGAACGTGGCATCTCGGCGATATACCCATCTTCTTGGAAAGTCACTCGAGTGCAACCTGTTCCAAAAAAAGGCAAGAAAACCACGCCCTCAAACTATCGCCCAATTGCCTCGCTTCCAATAATCTCCACGAACGTGTAGTCAATCAGCAACTACTCAAGTCCCTCGAGAACAACAGAATAATCAGCTGTAATCAATACGGCTTTCGCACAGAGAGATCAACAGGAGATATATCGGCATATGTCACTCTTATATGAAGTAGGGCAATTGAGAACTACGGAGAGTATCTAGCGATTGCGTTGGATATTTCGAAAGCATTTGACATAGTTTGGCATGATGGACTGCTCAACAAGCTGCCGTCCTCTCTCTTCAGCTGGATTGCCAGTTTCCTTAAGAAGATCTCTACACGTTGCAGTTGATGGACACATCTCAGACACATTCCCCATTAACGCGGGCGTACCTGCAGATGACAGTACCCTTGTCTCCCACTTTAGATCAGAAAAACCTTTTCCAGCGACTGAGACTTGAATGAATGAATGAATAACATTTATTTTCTAAGATTACAACTTTACATACCTAGTACTAGCGCTATTTTATCAGAGAGTGTATCGCGTTTTGTTACGGCACTATTCACTAGTATCGTACCTACGCGAAACATCATCCGACCTAACGGGCAGATGTTGACCTCTCTTTAGCGCTGGTACAGCGGCAATAATGGTGATACTGCAATTCCTGGGGATTGCTCCCTTCAATTGGGTTGAGGTAGGTATTTGCCATAGACTGTTTGTGCTCATATTTGGTTGATTTTGCTGTGATTTTTAAGATGGGTAATTTACAGGAAAAATTTATAGCCAAAAACCTGTTTTAAATTGACAACACGGACGGTACAGACATTTACCATAGATATGTACAATATTTACACACTATTTACACTTTATCTAACACTTAGTTCCATAAATATAGTATCATTGCACATAATATGTGTAATGTTAGCACCTATGCAAAGGCGTATTCAAGTCCTGGTTCGTATGAGAGTGTAGTAGGCGCGCCGCGAACTCATCGAGCCCGCTGGTAGGAGAAGGGAGTAGGCATGTTCCGCGCTCCAAAGCAAGCGTGATCATGATACTGAAGCTGCCTTATGTTATAACACGATCTATAGTTTCAAGGATATTACAAAATAAATGTTCTATGTATAGTTTTATGAAACCATAGGCAGAGTTTATACCGTACACGAATCAGTTAAACAACTCTCCACGTGTTTTGAAGCCAAGCGCTTCAACCAATAGGAGAGCTGGGAGTTCTTATCTTGAGCCTGCGCTCAATGAGTGAACGCTGCCTTTATAAATAAAACATCAGTTCGGCATATATGTATGTCTCTTTTCAATAAGATACCGCCTGTAAGGAGACAGAGATAGAGATAGTGTTGGCGACAATTAACCGTAAAACGAGGCACGCAACAGGCTTGTATTGTGCTTGTATTCAGATGAGATCTCGATTATTGATTTACTGCGCGGCGACAGGAAAAGTACGTTGATTGAAAAGGAACCAAAAATCGAAAACTACCATCTTGTTTGTTCGAGAGTCGGCTATGTTTGTAGTGCTTTTTGTGGACTGCTTTCGCGAATTTTGTGTATTCATAGACTTAGTTATATGCCTATGATTAGATCCTAGTTCGACTCTGTCCACGGCCCAGCTGGTCGTGTAATTCTGACGTTTCTAACTAATAATGCGCATGCTCGAAATATGAGAATCGATGAAAAAATAGAATTTGGCTTCACTAACATCAAAGGTGCCGGCTCAGAGTTGTATAACTGATTCGGTGACGGTATAAACTATGCCATAGGAGCCTCTCCCCCCGCCCGATCGTGGTAGGCTGGCTCCCATGGTGGGGCGCATGGGATGTTGCGGCCTACGCCGTTTCATTTGGTTGTTCCAAATTGAGCGATATCCTGTGTCGTTCTATGGGTCGAACAGTTGGCACTAATTCTGATATTTTAAATTTGCCCGCGAGCCCGTTCCCTGCCTAGGGTGGCCTTAGTTCTTGGTAGAGCAAGTTCCAAAGGTCCAAACTTTATTCTAATTGCCTGGTTAAACCTGAGATCCGCCATTCTCGCAGTCCCCGATGTGCGACGTATGCCAAAACCGTAGAACTTGCTCGCCATGCTTTCAATGTACTGATCGACATATTCCAGTCATGGCGAACAAGTCCCCGGTTCTGACCCGGTCAAACACCGACCTATATATCGAAATCCCAGGTTTTTATCGTCTAATTTCCTTGGATGAATTGAAGGGTCAGGGGAAAAAAGCAGGTAAGTCAATTTTTTGCCAAAATTGGGATATTGCTTGCATTCGGCTCAGAAGGAGCATAGGTATCTTTAGAAGCTCCTAAACTGGGAAAAAAACAGACTAGTCAGAAGATATACAGCCTCAAAGCTTTGCCATAAGGGAAAAAAAGCAAGCAAGTCAAGCGAAAAGAGGAAAGAACCAGGCAAGTCATAGTGCTGACAGGCATTATCAGGGCACCACGACAATGTCCACCATTGGAAAAGGGGTTGTTTGAGCTTACCTCACCAGCTTACAATGATGCTAAGTACTGAAAAAACTATCTTTACCTACTTCTAATGAATTTCTATTATTCTGTCCAGGCCTCCTGCCGATTGCTAGTGCAAAGTTCAAAGATCTGCAAAGTCTAATGAAGTATTGTGCCCCAGCTACTGTCAAGTTCTTTAGTAAACTACCCCATAACTAAATTAATGTAAGTTAAATATATTAATAACCCTAAAGTGTAGTAAATTATAAAATATCCCTAAAAGTTTTCATGGCATTCCTATATTATTGTGCGTTTTTTCAGATACCCCCCAAAATTTTAAGGAAGGTTCATCGATTCTTTGAACACTGCATCAATCTGGGAACAACTTGGATGATGAAGGCTCAACTTTTTCTTTACTAGAATATAATATTTTAGTTATTTTCACAAATAAACTTTTTATAAGTTCTTACACTGATTCTGTAACGTTTTGAGCCATTAAAATGTGTTTTTCTCAATATCGATAATAATTGACTTACCTGTTTTTTTCCCCTGACCCTTCAATTATAGACAGGAACATGTGATTTGTCGTGCCTTGCATTCATCTTGGAGCGAGAATTTCGAAGTGGGGATGCTTTGCTCTTCGAGTTTTCGACCTCCTAGCGTTACTCTCTACTTCGACCTTTGTGAGTCAAGCAGTTATTTTGGTCACCGGTTGAAATCAATTTTTGATTTTACCTTTAAAGGGATTTTCCAACCGGGTAATTTTTAACAGTTTCAGTATTTAGTTGTGCCTTATCTTTTTTTAAGTGTTGGTGTCTGAAACTGCCCTTTATGGGATTTGAATGCTGCTTTAGCGAGGTAAGTTGAGTTTTTGTGCTTTTTGTGACGCCATCATTTCAACATTGTGACGCACGTGGGTGGATTTTTAATTCCCTTTTAATCTCTTACAGACGGGGCCCAACTATAAAGCTATCTAGCGATAAGCAACTTGCTACCCCTACACATGTAAATTATTGTTTTTTTTTTAATTCTGATTTTTCTTTTTCCTTGATGGTTGATTTTGATTACCGAGCTGTAATGCTCGTGAATAATTAAGAGTTGCGTGTGGAACCTTGAATATGTGTTGTTTCCCATGGTCCTTCCGTTGGGTCTATTACTATCGTTGGTTCTATTCCTCCCGTTGGGTCTATTCCTACCGTCGGATCCATTGCTACCGTCACTCGGGTTCATTGCTATCGACGAGCATGGGGTGTTCCTTGGCTACGCCTATCTAGCGGTACTACCTTTATATAATCTTGCGGTCCTTCGCCTGGAAGCCTTCTTCTACCGTAAGCAGTTCTTTTCTGGAAGCTGCCTGAGGAGCTACTCATCAATCAAGTGATAAATTTCTATTTTGTTCTATATATATTTAGCGATCATTGCATTGATCTAATTATTGGATATGGACAGCTTCCCACCCAGGAAGACACCAGATAGCAACCGAAGCTGACAAACTGCTAAAAATTGAACGATTGAGGATCGAATGCATGAGCTGCCATGTCCAGGAGAGAATTCCTGAACGAAAGTGTTTTAGATGCTGGGAGACGGGCCACATAAAAACCGAGTGCAGGGGCCCAGATAGAGAACAGAATTGCCGGAGGTGTAGCAAAGCAGAACATAAAGCAGCGACCTGTCCAAACACGGAATTTTGCATACACTGTAAGCAAAATGGGCTTTGCACAGATGAGCACCAGACGGGCTCCTTCAAGTGCACGGTAGTCACAAAGGCGCAAGGACAAAGTAAAGCAACACCCAAATAATGCAAGTTCTCTGGCTCTTGCCACAGCAAGAGAAATTAAAGCTTTAATCATAGTCCTGAGCGAACCCAACTTCAAAGCCATATAAGATAGGAAAGATTGGACGTTTGACGATAATATAAACACAGCCATTATAGTAATGGACAATAAACTGGCAGTCAACGAACAAGGAAGTGGACCCGGTTTCTCATATTTTACAACAAAAAACTTTACCGTCTACAGCGGCTACGTTTCACCCAATAGTGTACCCTCCGACCTGGAGGAAACAATAGAAGCAATTGGCAACCGCATCAGAACTTGCAGCGAAAAGGCAATAGTAACGGGAGATTTCAACGTTAAATCCCTTCAGTGGGACAAGGAAAGGGAGGACGACCGAGGGAAACTGATGGCAGAATGGATAGCCGAGCACAATATGATAGTCATAAATGAACCAGGTAAACCAACTTTCCACAGACGGGATTATGAATCAACTCTGGATCTGACTCCAGCAACAGAAAATATTAAGCGCCAGCATGGTCGCAGGAAGTCGATTTTGAAGATTATATAATGATATAATCCTCAAAATCGACGAAGTAAACAATCCCATAGCAAGACACGAGAATAAAAAGGGGTGGAACCTCAGGAAACTAGACAGAGAAAGACTTGAATCTGCCATCAGAGATATACCCGAAAACGAAGCACCAACATCACACAAGAACTTTACCAAAACACTCCAAGATCTGTGTGATAAATCCATGCCCAAGAAGAAATACAGCAGTCGAGGACACCCAGTTTATTGTTGGACCGATGAAATAGCTGAAGTCAAAAAGGAATGTATCAAAAAAAAAGAAGACAGTACACCAAAGAAGCAAGAAGAAGTCAGAAGGAACAACTGTGGGCAAGGTACAAGGAAGCCAAGAAAACGCTTCGAAATAAAACCAAGGTGGCCAAAAAACTATGCTGGAAGAAACTTTGCGAGGATTTAAATCAGGATATATGGGGTGGCGGGTACAAAATTGTCATGAGACCCCAGATGACACGACGAGGTGAAATTTAGAACGGATAAGTCAGAGCCAGTTACACCCTTTAGCTAGAAGAGCTTTGATTTGCGAGCAATAAGTTAAAAAACAAAAAAGCGCCGGCCCCGGAGGAGTGCCCCCCAGAAATAGTTAAACAAGTTTTACGAGACAAACCAATGTACGCACTAAAGGTGTACAATAACCTAGCAGAAGATGGTCCCTTCCCACGAGAATGGAAAAAGGCTAATCTAGTCTTACTGAAGAAAGGTGACAAACCTGTGGAAAAACGAAGCTCCTATCGACCGATCTGCCTGTTAGACATGGAGGGAAAACTCTATGAGCACCTAGTATTTACCAGATTAAACAGTGAACTCGAACGCACCGGAGGCTTATCAGCAAGGCAATTTGGATTCATAGCAAAACGGCAGACTGTGGATGCAATACTGGAGGTTATTAGAACAGCAGAGAATGCTGCAGCTTATACACTGGCGCATCGGCGCATATACGTGGCCACTACACTGGACGTTAAAAACGCGTTCAAAGTGCATCGTGGCAAATAATCCTAGACGACTTAAGAGGGAGAAGAGTGCAAGAAGGACTGATCAGGATAATTAGGTCATATTTATCCGGCAGAGAAATTATTTTAGAGGCTGAAGGAAATACTAGAGTCAAACGGATCAGCAGCGGTGTACCGCAGGGTTCCGTCCTGGGCCCAACATTATGGAACGTAATGTATAATGACTTACTGGAGATTGAGCAGCCCCAATGAGTGAAGCTTGTCGGATTCGCGGACGATGTGATCATGGTCGCAATAGCAAAACCAGGGTTACCAACTGGATGAACAGCAGACGGCAACAGCTAGCGGCCGAAAAAACTGAGATTGTTCTATTTACCACGAGGAAGAAACTTACACCAATAACCTTCAATGTGCAGGGGACTGTAGTGGGCCCAAGCAAAGCTATCAAATATCTGGGAGTGTGGCTCGACACGAAGTTAGCGTTTGCTGCGCACATAGAAAGAATAGTGCAAAAAGCAGAAAGGACAACGACTGCGCTCGCAAGTCTTATGCCCAACATCGGCGGACCTAGACCCTCCAAAAGAATAGCGCTGGCGGGAGTAATACACTCGCAACTCTTGTATGCAGCTCCTGTCTGGCAAGCCGCAGTAAATAATAGCAAACTATTAGGACGGCTCAATAAAATCCAAAGGCTTATATGCATCAGAGTATGCAGTGGTTATCGCACCATTTCATTAGCTGCAGCGCAAGTAATATCCGGAATACCACCCATAAAACTACTAGTTCTTGACACGAAGGCGCGAAGGCGCAAAAGAAGACGCAGCCAGAGCCACTCTCCACAACAAGTGGCAAGAAGAGTGGACACAACAGACCTATGGGCGCTGGACGGGAGTACGAGTATTCAGACTTGGTTGAACAGGCCACATGGGAGCCCGACTATTATCTGTGCCAGGCACTCCCAGGCCATGGGTCTTTTAGGAAGTACCATTTGGAGAGGCGCAGGGCGGACTCAGCCCAATGTAGGTACTGTGGACACACGGACGATGTAGAACATACCCTCTTTGTCTGCATTAGATGGAAATCATTAAGAGAAGAGTTCGTTAGAGACACAGATAGCTGCTTTACAGAGGGGAATATGATGAATAACTTGCTATTGTCAGAGGAAAGTTGGCAACGTATATTATGCAGTGATACGAAGCATCTTAGAAACGAAGGAAATATAAGTCAAATGAACACAGCTAGAGTAACAACTAACTGAAGGCTCCGCATATCGTGTAGAAGTAACGCGAGAGCGGACACCTGCCCGATATGCCTCGAAAATATGGGGGAAGGGTTTTAGCACAAAGAGGCAGTCACTGCCTGGTCAACTGGACGACTTTCAACATCGACCAGGTGTCTAGATAGTTTTCTAATCCTCCCCAAAAAAAGAAAATGATAGACATTGTTAGTTAGTTATACGGCTCTGTAACGGATCATAGTAGGATAGTCTTTAATTAAGTGATTACTCGAGCTATTTGAACTTACCTGTAACGAGAATTTATTTATATATGGCTTTTATCATATTTTACTGACGTTTTGATATTAAGGCTTAAAGCGATCATCATTAATTATAATTGAATATTTCGGAGTTTGTTTAGATTAGGCGTGTGATTTATTTCACCGAGTAAAGCCTATTTTTCGATCATTTTCATGGGAAGGAAGTATGTTGTGAAAAATCTTTCATATTTGATGTACTTTTTCATCTTTGAAAATTCACAAAATTACAAAGATACAACCGGGGGAGACATTGAAAATGCCTAACCAGAATGCAACGCTTATTACATTTCAAATCTGAAGAAACTCGTAATTGCGTTGAAAGTAATAGTTGATATAAGTTTGGATTAGTTTGGGTCAGTTAGATTAGTTACAAAAGTTAGTTAGTTACAAAATATACCACATACATGCATATTACTTCAAGTTTCTTTCTCTTTTACAATTTATTTTAAGTGTGGTTGTAAAAAGCAAAATAACATTAGCATTCGATTCGTCTCTCTTTACCCAGTCAAACGATATGCAACAGGACTAGTCTGTCGTGAGAACCTAAAAGTCACACAATTAAATGTAAAAAATTACTTTTGGCAGATTACGAAAGTTCAGTTTACCAAAATATACAACATAAATACATATTACTTCAAGTTTCGTTCGTTTTTACAATAATTTATAACATCAGGAGAGTTTGCAAAAAGTAAAAAAAAAATAATATTTGATGCGTCTCTCATTCCCCGATCTAGCGTGGTTAGTTTCACTTAGTATCAACTTATTTCAGTCATTTGTGTCGGTTCTGCTACGTTATATTCAATTATAATAGATATGGTTTGTTTTGGTTAGTCGTCTAATCAACTATCGGCTAGCTTCACTTAGTCTCAACTTATTTCACTAATTTGAGCCGGTTCCGATACGTTATAACCAATTTTAATAGATTTTGTTAGTTTTGGTTAGTCATCCAGTCAACTTTCGGTTAGTTTTATTTTGTCTCAACTTATTTTAATCATTTGAACCGGTTCCGATACCTTATTCCGATACGTTATAATCAATTTTAATATATTTTGTTAGTTTTGGTTAGTCGTCTAATCAACTTTCAATTTGTTTCACTTAGTATAAACTCATACTAGTCATTTGAACCGGTTGCGATGCGTTATAATATATTTTACGCTGTGTCTAGCCTCCCGGTACCGGTATCCGAATAAATCCCGGTAAAATTTAATGGCGGTAAGATGACGTAATGGTCTACCGGCATTTACAATAATCCCGGTAGATTTTGTTCTCGTATTACAATATGTCTTCGTGATGCAATCAATTTGTCGCAAAAGCTCTCGTGGTGTAGAGGTTTAAATAGTTGGGTCTCACCTGGACGGCACGGGTTCGAACCCCATTGCTTTTTTTTATATTTTTTTAAAGATTATGTTTCTAAATAGTTTTTTTTTGATTTTAGGTATGTCTTGGGTTAGTTTGCGTTAGCACCTGGTTAGTTTCCTTTTCTTGAGCCCCCGTAGCGAGCGAAGCGAGCGGAGGGTCATGCGGATCGACCAAGAGGAGAGGCCGATTTTGATATAGTATAATTATTTTATAAAATCTAACGGGATTAATAGAAACACCGGCAGAATATTACGTCATCAATACATACCGGGATTTATTCGGATACCGGTACCGGGAGGCTAGACACAGCGTATATTTTAATAGATTTGGTTAGTGGTCGAATCCACTCTCGATTAGCTTCACTTAGTCTCAACTTATTTTAGTCATTTGAGTCGGCTCCGATGCGTTATAATCAATTTTAATAGATAGGGTTAGTCGTCTAATCAGTTTTCGGTTAGTATCACTTAGTCTTAACTTAGTTTAGTCATTTGAGTCGGTTTCGATACGGTATTATAAATTTTAATAGATTTGGATAGTGGTTTAATAAACTTTCAGTTAGTTTCACTTATTCTCAATTTATTTTATTTATTTGAGCCGGTTCCAATAAGTTATAATACATTTTAATAGATTTAGTTAGTCGTCGCCTCAACTTCCGGTTAGTTTCACCTAGTTTCAACTTATTTTAGTCATTTGAGTCGGCTCCGGTATGTATAATCGATTTGGTTAGTCGTCTAATCAGCTTTCAGTTATTTTCACTTAGACTCAACTTATTTTAGACATTTGAACCAGATTCCTATACGTTATAATCAATTTCAATGGATTTGATTAGTTTTGGTTAGTCGTTCAATCAACTTTCGGTTAGTTTAATTTAGTCTCAAATTATTTTAGTCATCTGTGAGTGTGTCCCGATACGTAATAATAAATTTTAATGGATTTGGTTAATTTTGGTTAGTCGTTTAATCAACTTTCGGTTATCTTCACTTAGTCTTAAATAATTTATTAATTTGAGTCGGCCCCGATATGTTATAATCAATTTTAATACATTTAATTAGTTGCCTAATCAGCTTTCGGTTAATTTCACTTAGCCTCAACTTATTTTAGTCATTTGAGTCGGTTCTGATACGTTACAATCATTTTTAATAGATTAGGTTAGGTAGTTCTGGTTAGTCGTTTAATTATCTTTCGATGGGTTTCACTTAGTCTCAAGTTATTTTATTTATTTGAGCCGGTTCTGATGCGTATAATCAATTTTAAAGTTTTGGTTAGTCGTTCAATCAACTTTCGGTTACTAAAAACAGAGTTTCATCCACAATACCGAAACAGAATTTTAGCACTCGTCGCGCGTTTCGCTAACCATGTTAGCATCATCAGGAGATGATTAAAACTCCAGTTTTAATCATCTCCTGATGATGCTAACATGGTTAGCGAAACGCGCGTCGAGTGCAAAAATTCTGTTTCGGTATTGTGGATGAAACTCTGTTTTTAGTGCAAGTTGCCGAAGGTTCCAAACCCCAACGTAACTTTCGGTTAATTGGAATTAGTTTAATTTGATTTAATCATTTGAACCGGCTCCGATACGTTATAATCAAATTTAATGTGTTTGGTTAGTTTTGGTTAGTCGCCAAAATTCTGTTCGCCTTGGGTTAGTTTTTAACTTACTTTAATATTTTTAATATGTGTCGATACGCTTTAGCCCTTTTTGGTGGGTTTGGATACTTTTGTTTTATTTTGGTTAGTAGTTCAAAAAACTTTCGGTTAGTTTCAAATTTAATGTTTTTACGATGTTGGGTTTGGAACCTTCGGCAACATGCACTAAAACGGAGTTTTATCCACAATACCGAAACAGAATTATTGCACT
>MU182634.1:155181-172114 GCA_016904865.1 Pissodes strobi | reverse complement strand
AGTGCAATAATTCTGTTTCGGTATTGTGGATAAAACTCCGTTTTAGTATTTAATGATTTTGGTTAATTTTGGTTAGTCGCCAAAATCCGATTCGTTTTACCTAGTTTTAACTTACTTTAATTTTTGTAATCTATTCCGATACGTTTTAGCCCGTTTTAGAGCTTTTGGCTACTTTTGATTAGTTTGGTAAGCCATTCAATCAGCTTTCGGTTAGTTTTAGTTAGTTTTAATTTATGTTAGTTCTTTGAACTGGTTTAGATACGTTATATCGAATTTTAATGCTTTTAGTTAATTTTAGTTAGACGTAAAAATTGGATTAATTTAAATTAATTTCAATCTACTTCTAACCTGTTCGGATATGTTTAGGCCCGTTTTGGTGCTTTCAGTTGCTTTTGGTTAGTAATGCAATCAACTTTTGTTTACTTTCAGTCAGTTCCAGTTTATTTCAGTCATTTAAACCGGTTCCGATTCGTTATAAACAATTTAAATGTTTTTAGTTAATTTTAGTTAGTTGCCAAATTCGGGTAATTTGGGGTAGTTTCAACTTACTTTAATATTTTAAATCTATTCCGATCGATTTTAGCCCTTCTTCGTGCTTTTGGTTACGTTTGGTTAGTCGTTCAATCAGCTCTCGATTAATTTCAGTTAGTTGTAATTTATTTTCGTCATTTGAACTGGTTCAGATACTTTATAACCAGTTTTAATGTTTTTGGTTATTCGCCAAGATTTGGTTAATTTGGGTTAGTTTTAAATTACTTTAATATTTTTAATCTGTTCCAATTCATTTTAGCCCCTTTTTGGTGCCTCTAGTTACTTTTGGTTAGTTATTCAATCAACTTTCGGTTAGTTTCAGTTTTTTCCAATTTATTTTAGTCATTTGAATCGATTCCGATACGTTATAATCAAATTAAAGTTTTTGTTTAGTTTTGGTTAGTCTTCAAAATTCGGTTAAACCCAGTCAAAACCCTCTTCATCATCGTAAAGTTTTTGTTACATCGATAACATAAACAAAGAGAAGGCGTCCACCATTATAATCTATTAAAATCGATTATATCGTTTCGGAACTGGTTCAAATGAACAATATAAGCTGAGACGAAGTGAAACTAATCGAAAGTTGATTGGACAATAAATCAAAAGTAACTAAATCTATCAAATGGATTATAACGAATCAGAACCGGCCTAAATAAGTAAAATAAGTTGAGACTAAGTGAAACTAATGGAAAGTTGATAGACTAAGCAAAACTAACCAAATCTATTTATATTTATTATAACGTATTGGAACCAGTTCAAATGACTAAAATAAGTTGAGGTTTATTAAACTAACCTAAAGTTGATTGGACGACTAACCAAAATTAACCAAATCTATTAAAATTTTATTATAAGGTATCGGAACCGGTTCAAATAAGTAAAATCATTTGGGACTAAGCGAAACTAACCGAAAGTTGATTCGACGATTAAACAAAACTAACCTAGTTTATTAAAATTGATTATAACGCATCGTAACCGACTCAAATAGCTAAAATAAATTGAGACAATGTTAAACTAACTGAAAGCTGATTCGACGACTAGCCAAAACTAACCAAATCTATTAAAATTATTTATAACGTAGAGTAACCGGTTAAAAAGACTAAAATAAGTTGAAACTAAGTGAAACTAACCGAAAGTTGATTCGACGACCAACCAAAGCTAACCAAATCTATTAAAATTGATTTTTACTTTAAACACAATTATTAAAAGTGTTCTCAGATCTCAAATTTAATAGGCGTTGCATTCTGTTTCATCATTTTCAACGTCTCCCTTGATTGCATTTTGTAAAGGGATGTGATTTGTGTTTCTGAAGAATCGCCATATAGGTACAACAACAATAACATAGTTTCTTCAACTGGCTTAAAAGACCGAATGTATACACTAATATTTTTTCTCGGAGATCAGGTCATTTGACAAAAAAGTACAATAGAAATAGAATACAGAACCAAGATGAAACTTCTAAAAAAGGCACAATGTGGCCATTAATTTGTTTCTTACTTTATAATTTTAGTAGCATTTAATGACTTAAAGTTGTTTATGTTCGTGTTCCTATATACGCAATAATTATTTGTTAATAAAGCATTTTTGTTCACTTTAAAATCAAACGATTTATACTTATATTGCCGAAAATAGAAAGGATATATTTCACCTTATTATTTTATAACAGAATTAGAAATATTCCGAAAGTTTTATTATTTCAAACTTAGAATAGTTTGAGCATAAATAGTCAACTTAGCACACAAGCAGATATTTTGAGACTCAATTTTATTACAATATAGCTTAATCTAAAATAATACGTACTAATTCTTAACTTTGTAGTATGCAGATAGCTCGATGCGCTCGACACAAGAGTAGTTGGCAACATTCATAATTGCAGCTAATCCGGTCCCGACATCATTGTTGGCTTTGGCGGTGCTAAAATTATTTCTGCCTTGTACTAAAACTGGATGTAAATTGGGCGTCCCAAATTCAACATATTTTAACGTAATTGTCACATAATTATTTGGAGTTGAGCGGGTTCTATATGCTATTATTTACGGTCATTATAAAGCAGCCCATAAAATGGACGCCTTGCATCAATGAACCAAATTCTTTTTTGTAAATATCTTATACATAACTAGATGTTTGTGTTTGTTAAAAATATAATGAGCGATTTAATATACCTACATAGCTTGTGGTGAATGTAATTTAGCTTCCTGGCTATTTGCTTTAGAGAGATTCTTTAGGAACCACAAGGATTTTTCATAATACCTCTCTGAAAACTATAATTTTTGACGTCTCTGTAGAGCAAAGAAAGTAAGTGCCTTTTCACACATGCCGGATAAGATCATCCGGTACCGGATATCCGATCGCGTAATATTAAATGAAAGCTTTTACACGTTTGTCGGACAGTCGGACGCAGGAAACGTGCTGGATAAACCGGATATCCGACGTCGCATATCCGATGTCGGACTCGTGTGAACCGGGGCTTAGGCCATCTGCACTCGGAGATTCTCGTCATAGCGTACCTGATTCGTCTTGACGCGACGATTTCTATACGCCTGAGGATCTGAACACGCCTTAAATTCCGTAATCGTATTTTTATGTCTTTTATTGGTAGTCGCCAAGATGTCAAGTGATGAAGAGAACTTACTTTTGAGAGAGAGAGAGAAACGATGAAAATTTTGGGTTCATCCCTACCTCCGCAGACGATTCTAAATTCCAGACAATTTACAGGAGAGAGAGAGACTTTATCTCTCTTGCGAGACTAGAATATTATGAAACGTGTAGTGACGCGCGCCGGGCGTAGAGCGGTGTTAATCGCTTGCAGTACGCTGTCAGAGTAGATATATATATACCTTTTAAACTAAAATCCTTAAAGAATTACATATCAAACCATTCACACATGTTCGTATTTTGTTTTTGCATGCCGGGGCAAACAGTTTACCAGATCTGTAACTGTGTTTTTAGACCTTCTGTAAAATGTCTGAAATTTAATATCGTCTTCGGATAACTCCTTGGCGGCAATAAATAACCTTCTATTAACAATTTTTTTTTGAGGTAGGGATGCACTCAAAATTCTCTCTTCTTTTTGCGATGGCGAAGATATTGTAGCAAAAGTAAGTCCTCTTCATCATTTGACATCTTGGCGACTATTAATAAAACACATAGAAATACGATTACGGATTTTAAGGCATACGCTCCGGGTACAGATCTTCAGGCGTATAGAAATCGTCGCGGCAAGACGAATCCTGTACGCGTCTATGACGTGAATTTCCGTGTGCAGATGGCCACAGGAAAAAGCTTTCCGGGCGGGCGCACGGGAAAAGTTTTCCCGTTCCCTAACTTCAAGTGTTAAATTTGGAGTTATTTAATTAGTAAATAAGCAGAAAGAATAATAAGTTGGATTAAAATTATACAGCGATGCATTACACATCCAGAAACAGCTTTTCTCGTACTTGCACGACTTCCGGTGTTCGGCTACGCCTCACACAGAAAGTGTCGTGTGCGCACCGGAAAAGCCTAGTCTCTGAACTGATACTCAAATATACTATTTTTCTGCAATTGTTCGAAAGTGACAGCATTTTCGGCTCGCTGACAGATCGAAAAACTGGCTATTATGGTATTGTTAAGTGTTGCTAGAAATCCGCATGTTCGAGAATGTTGCTTTTTCGGTCTAAAAGTCAAATTCGAATGCGACTACTAAAACGACTATAGTCGTAAGCAAATAACCATACGTTTTGAGCGGTCTCGCGCCTGTCTGATTTCCTATAACGCAACTCTAGAGTCTTCGCCACACAGTTTGCTAGAAATCATGGCTGAAGCAAATATGTCTACACACAAAAAAAGGATATCTCATTTTAAAAATATAATACTCAATTAGAATAAATCTTAGCTTTGTATATACGCAAAGATATATATATTTAAATTGAGTATTTTAAATAATAGAGTGAATGCTGTATAATTCTCTTGCCGATTAATTTATTTTACAGAACAAGAATCAAAATATTAGATTTAATTATTTTATATTATTATAGTTAAGAATCACATGATCGTTGTTTCAATATATCGAATCATTTGAAACGAAAATAAATTATTTCTCAAAAGAAGAAATGTTATTTATGGTTAAAGAAAACATATTCTACAATTAAAATTGTATTTATTTTGCTCGAACAGCTTCAAGATTAAAATAATAAACCTTTTTTTTCATCTATGTATATAAATCCTCTCTTTGAGTAACTTATTTCTCAAAATGAATTTTAGGGAATGTTTGATATAAAATACGAACGTATTGAAATAATAAACGTTTTTACACAATATAAACAAATATTTTTCTACATTTAAGAATTCATTATTCTCTAAATCAAAATGATTTTATTAATTTAAATATATAAGTTAATATGAATGAGAAATGCAATATATTAAATTCTTCTCTTTTCTATTCGGTTTAAGAATATTAAAAATCTCAAAATAAAACAAAAATATCTCTAATGAAGTTTATTTCTATACACTGGAAAAGTAAGAAGTATATAAACTAAAAATATTATCTTAGAACAACCAAGGTCTACAGGATTTATTTTTTCCGTTAGTTCTAGAACTAAAGTACATTATTAATATTTGGGTGCATGGCTTTCGTTTTTCATGCACATTTATAGAAATCTAAAGATATGAGTTTCTCAGTATACTGTGATCAATGTCTAGTAAACGACCATAATACACTTTAGCAAAACTTACAGGGTGTTACTTTTTTTCGGGTCGTGATCCTGTATCGTAGTAAAAATTTTCGAGGGTAAAGCGATCACGATCCGGAACAAAGCAAATTTTGCTAAAAAAAATTATTTTGGCCATTTTAGCTTACTATCTGCCAAATCTGAGATATACCTCTAGAAATGTACGAGGTGCATGAAGAAACTGTAAAAAATAAAAGGCCTTACGCACACATGTTTATATGAATTTTTAAACGTGAAAAGAGTCAAAAAAATATATCCTGCATTTTTAACCATCAATTAAATAACACCCCGCATAGGTTAATTTAGACAAAATTGAAAAAACAATTACAGGCCACTAACAATGTTTGAAATTACCACTTTTTCGGAATCTACGTCTAGAAATATGATAGTTTAAAAAAAGGAAACTGAATGAATCAAAAAATTTAACTTAGAGAAAAACTTTTTGCACATTTTTTACATCGTTTGAGACTAACTCTTCGTTTGACCAACAGCACAAGACACCTTTTTTATTCATTTCCGGCTTAATTGGAACTTACAATGCTTCAAACGATAAATTAAAAAGAACGAGAAACTAAGACAGGAATGTGCAAAACGTTTTTTGTTAGTTTAGCTGTTTAGATTCTACAGCCTGCCAATTTCTATAAAATATCAAGGATATACTCACATTTAAAACAATTTAAAAAATCAGTTATATGATCTACCAAGAAAAGTTATGCTACAAGCTGTGTTTTAAAAATATTTTCATTTTTCTTTAGAATGAGTTAAATATGATGTATGTACAATGAATATTAGAGAATGTTAACAAAAACCAGTAAGTATAAATACCTAAGGCACATTTTCACAATGTGTGGATAGCAAAAAGACTAAAACGTCTAAAACAAATGGCCTAAGTAACAATAACAAACAAAAGTTGGTATCCTACGACCAATAACTAATACTTAGCTAAAATAACTCCGAGGTAGGTATTTTTCTATTTCTTGGCAAGTTAAAAACGGCTTTGAACTCTTCGTTCGGGCAAAGATCTATACATACAGTTCGAGCAATATGAGATCCAAAAACACACTAGGGCTGTGTGAAGTTTGTATTCTCTATCATTAATTCTTCGACTTCTTTTAGCTACGTGAATACGACATCACAATTTTGTGGCTTTTGGCGGCCATTTTTGTTCTTCATGGCGTCGGATTTATATATTTGTTTTCTAGTTTTGTGTAATTCGTTTTTTCCCGAATACCAAAATGACGAAATTGTAAGTATTAGGACCATTAGATTTGTCTGACGTAAAAATCAATCAATCCGTCATGACAGACGATCTTTATCGGTCGATGGTCCTGGACAGCACACGCACTTGCACTCACAGCACCCCTAGCAACCTTATCGATCAACTAACTAAACTAGGTTAATTAATATATTGCCGGCCATCTAGAAAACATATGGGGAGGGGTACAATCAGATTCCCGGATTCTTGAGTTAAGATAAATAAAAAGATATTGATATTTAATTTTAGTAAACATATATGTTTAGACAGAAACCTAGTAGTTTCAAAATATGCGTGAGATATTCTCATTTTAAGAAACATACGTTCTAATTCCCCGATTATTTTTATTTGAAGAATATTGCCATCTTATACTAAATAATGAGGACCGAGGATTTATTTTAAACGGAGAAAATAATATTCTTAAATTAGTTTTTTATTTTTCTTGGTGAAAACTTAATAAAGTTCATTGAAATATTTAGGAATCTTGAATAAAATATGTAGCTTATTTTGAAGGTAAATCTATCTTCATCTTTGATTAAGATTGCTCGAAATTCTAAACAAAAATATGTTTTTAAATCAAGAAAATAATTTGAAAAATTCATATTTTGCTTTTAAGAAAATGCATTTATTCATACGAAATATATTTTTCAAAAGGAAGTATCTGTTGACTTAAATTTAGTAAAAAAAGTTGAGAAAATGTGTATACATAAATGGAGTATTCTTTTTTTTGTGTGTATCATGTTATATTACTTCTTGAGGAAGATGAAGGAGTTTTCGATTTGTGTAAACTATTTAAATGCAAACAAACCTGACACAATTTAATCAGAATGTGAATGATTCAGAACATTTTAATTCAAAGACCCCTTTTGAAGGATTATTTTGTTTTGTGGTCTTGTAAAGCAACCAATTAGTGCTGCAGGAAAAGTAAGACTGATGCTAAGGTTTCTTTACATATTATTGCTATGCTTAAAAAAAACATCAATCGGATGTCCATCTTCAGCTCTATTTCAAATTTGGTCAATAGCTTTTGTATTTCCTCAGAATTTTTCTGGAAAATATCAATAATTTTGACTGTTGGTTTTATTTTTTTTATTGCCACAAGTTTTTCTTGTTTGGTAGATTTATTAGATTGAAGTTTAGTTTCAGATCCGCTTGCCGATAGTTGTATCATTTTACGTCCAGTCATACTGGTAGATTTCACCTTAGTGTTCTCTAAAGCAGGGAATCCTGAATAACCACAGTTTCAGTTTGTGAACGGCTATCTTCGTCGCTGATATTTGTGTTTCTGTAATTTTTTCTTGTATAGTAGTATTTGATAAGGTCTCAAAAATTTGATTTTTTAAAAAATAGGCTGATAAAGAGTACTGTGTTTCTATTTCTTCTCTTTCGCTTTCACTTTGAGCCTGTAGGCGTTTTCTTGGCCCTCGTTCGTCTCCCTTATATTATTGCAACGATTCCGACAATCTTAAGCTAAAATAAACATAAAAATAATGGTAACTATTCGAATACCAGAATTAAATTTTACTTAAGTAGATATATATTTTTGTTTAAAGTCTTTAGCAACTGGGGAAAGCTATACACCTCTATCCTTTGCATTTCGTATATGACCAAGCTATATATGCCGAATATTAAAAAGTGTTAAAATTATGCAATGAGATAGTTCCAACTATTGTTATGCCAGTGTCGACGAAAAAACACCTTCATGCAACAAGCCACGATTTTGTTAGTAAATGTAATTTTTCTAATTGCGTTGCAGTCGTAGAATGGAAAATACGTTCGAATATTTGGCCGGGAAAAAGTGGGTCTCAATTTTTTAATCATAAGGACTTTATGTGACCCTACTTGCATTTGTATATATTAATTACAAATATGACAAATAATTAGATAGTGGAATCATCAAAATTATTATTGGAAAGTTAATGCTGCACGATCGGTCCAACAAAATTTGGTATTATTCTATGTAATAATAGGTGATGAAGCTTTTAAACTGTCAACATTTCTGATGAAATCTTACTCAAGACAGAATACTCGTGTGAATAAAAAGAAGCAATTTTAGATTACAGACTTCCACGAGCAAGAAGGATCTTATAGCTATTCATTGTGAAGTTACAGACTATCTAGTAATGACTGCGTCCTATTTTCATAACATACTTCGAGATGCATTTCTCTAGGAAGTAAATAAATGCATTTATGACGTTTCGAATTCTGAAAAATTGCCAACTTAAAATCTTGTACTCTTAAAAGCTGGTGGAGGACTTGGATATGCTGAAGGTACTGCATCACCATTTAATAAGAATAAACTAATAAATTAATTGTAATCCGTCGATTAATGTTTTATCTTTATTTAAATATAAGATGATTCACAGATCTCATTTATTAGTATTTAAAAATTTATATATGTATATATGTTTAAAATTGTCAAATCATATTCAAAATCAAAATCATGTTTCCTGCCAAACAATATTGGTCCATAAAAGTTACTTTTTAATTTAAAAAATTCAAACTCGCTAGAAAAATATTACTTTTTTACACTGTGAAAAAATTCTTAATTGTAGTAAATTGGAAAAATACAATTATATAATATACATTTAAAATTTAATGTTTCAGTTAAAAAAACTGCAAACAACTTTTTCGAATACTAAGTAACTAAAAATAACTCTTGGAGTAATATTAAAATGTTGTTTGTTACTCCGTGAATAAAAGTGGATAGTGAATAAAAAATTATAACGTCAATTCGCATTTTGAATATGACTTACATTGTTTATGTATTAAAGTCCTTAATAAAACATTAATTATGAATTCCCGGTGGGATAAACATGAATCACCTTCAAACTAGCTTATTCAGGCAACAATTGATTTATTGTTTTAAAAATAAATATGATCTACATGTAACGAAAAATTAAGCTGAGAATCCAAGGCTACCCCTAAATATTACTAGATGCATTTTCAAATAGATATCTATCTTAATCCAGTAATTATTTTCTAGAAATCGATTACAATTCTGCTTAGAGCCAAAAAACCATGTACTTTGTCTTTGTTTTAACCTAAGCCTATTTACACACAACGAGTTATAAAGGATGTCAAGTTTTGATTTCATAGTATCTAGTACCGGATTAAAATCCTTCCCGCAAACACAGATCAACATATCGTCTACAAACAAACTTTGAAACATATCATTTAAAACTCGGCCTAGGTCATTGACATGTAGCACAAACAAAAGGGGGCTCAGAACACTGCCCTGCGGCACCTCTATCTCATCTCACTATCAAACGGATTTGAGGACACATTATTCACTCTAGTCACATGGGAGCGATCTTCCAGGTGATCAGTGAACCAAATAAGTGCACTGTTTGTAATTCCGTAGGCCTGCAGTTTGTGGATAAGTCTTCTACTGATGGTCTCAAAAGCATGCTGAAGGTCAACGAAAACGTTCAGGTTAACATTTCCATCATGAACATATGAACACCATTTCGAACACACATACTGTAATGCTGACTCGCACGAATGTTTTTCCCAAAAACCCGACTGACCTTTAAATAACAATTTGTTTACCTCTAGAAACTGTCGCAGTTGTGCATACCACAATTTCCATTAATGGGTCAATATATTCTTCTGGTTTATTTGGTCTAGGCACTTTCGGGATAGGCACAATAACACTGGTTTTAATTTCCTTTGGAACTCCTCCTATTGTAAGGAATGTATTGATCAGGTGAAGTAAAGAGTACCCAAGTACACAAAAAGCAGTCTTTGAAAATTTAACTGCTCAGATTTCTTGAACCACATTTAATGGGAAAATATTTGGCACCAATGACGAAGACATACTTCGTAGGCACAGCGATCAAAGAAAGCTTTCTCGCCCAGGGGATGTTTCTTTACAAATTGATGCTCTCAAAATAGACGTTATCTGAAACAAATTAAAATCTAATGTAATTTTGACTTAGTTTGTAAAGAATTTGTTTGTCAAAAACTGAAACAATTAAAAAAATACAAATGTGGAACAACCCAAAAAAGTAAATTTAAAGAAGTCTAAACGTGCTTTAAAAGTGCTCTTATACACTTATATCATAATATGCTATTGATTAAATTCAATATTCATTCTATACATTTGTCATCCTTCCTTATACATGCCTATCAATCAATTAATTAACTATTCAAAACTGTTCATAGACACCTAGACGTGCAACATCTGTGTATGTACTTATGTACAAAATAAACGTTAATATTATGAGAAAGCATACTGATGGATATAAAAAAGTAGATGTAAAGATTTACCCTATCCCTATCTACATATATATGATTATTATAAAAATGTTCATCGTATTTAATTTGTTATGTTTATTAAACTTCGAAACTGCTATTGCAATATTCTGATTTCCGATAAAAACTACAAAACAAAGGAAGTGGGTGCTTTTGTACTTACCTAGAAAAAAAAAACGTAGATAGATAATCGCAATTTACTCAGCTCAAAATTAATCATTATAACCCAAACACAAACATTTTACAAAGTAAAGCTTCTTCAAGTTGAACAATGGCGGAAAATATAAAAATAAACAATGAGATATTCGGAACACTCGTCCACGCGGCTCCACGCCGCTCCGCCAGGTAATAGCCCTTGCGAATGCACCAATAGAAATTTAGGAACTCCCTCCTTGCAACGTCTCTCGTAGGACGCGTAGTAATTTCTTGAAATTCAAGAATGGGCACATTTCACGCCGGACGCCATCTACCGGTGAGGCCTTTTTTCAATTCGAGGTTGAATAACAATTCCCTGTATAAACAAAGACCTGGCCTATGCATTAATTGGGCGATTATTATTAATTAAAACCTGAATATTGAAACTCAATTACCAAATACTGTTTTAATGAATTTGATATGAATTATGTTCTATTAGGGAAATTTCAAACAGACCCTCTTGAAGGTAGATCATAATTCTGTGCGACAGTTAATTACATGAGACAAAGAAGAGATTCAGAATTCAATCTATATTAACACTTCAGTCTCGCAGTTTTGGCCCAATTAATGTTAATACGTTCTATGAGCTACCTGATTATGATCCAGATGAAAATTGTTCTCAACACGACTTTTCCCAAATTAAAACTTTATTGTCTCAAATTTTAATAAATGATGATCACTTTCAGGATATCAAAGATGTATTGCCGTTAATTACATATTTAGGTGGTTATTGTTGCTATATGACGTTGAAAAAAAGCTAAAATGTGACAGCTATCAACAGAAATTAATATATTATGACGAGCAATTTATTGTTGAGGACAATAATTTTGATCTCATTAGTTAATTAAATCATGGAAGGAACTTATTAGATTCCTTTGTAGCAAATATGTCAGATGAGAAGACAGTTTTCAAAGTAATTCTGCTTTAACTTTTATATCTGAGCACTAAAATTCCATACTACATTAAGCAAAGCAAGATGTTGTTATATAAATAATACTATGATTTTAGCTATCATCCTTCAAAGACCTTCATGCGGACCTAGCATGCTTACAAATACTTGAGATATTTCAGTGTACTTATATTACCTCATCGAGATACAGTAAAATCCATTTGCTATTCTTTGTTGACTATCCCTACATTGAAAGAAAAAAATATGTCATTTGGCTATGCGGAAAATCTTTTTACGTTACTGCCTGACCACGACAGATATGTAATATTATTAATGAACGAAATTCCACATTAGAATAGGTATTTCTTGATTTTAAAGCAGGAAATATTATTGGGGCTGCTTATAATAATGCTTATTTAGCAAAGTCTGATCTTGTATTTATGATATCCAACATATTGTCCAGCGTAAAAGAAGTTGTGAATATTAGTCCTACCTTCAAAACTGACCACCTACTCGTTCTTTCAATAATAATTAAGTCAGCTCTAACTAAGTTAGAGAATATTGACTTCAAGGTATTTTGCGTTATTAGTGACAATACTGCGCTACCCAGATCAGTAGAGCTGTAAGCCATTTTTCTGACAAGAAAAGTTTAAGTGTTTTTTTTTATCATTATTCTACAGATAAAACACTTCCTCTTTTTTATTGATTTAATTCTGTAGTTTCTTTTAAGTGCATTCCCATTAAAAGTTTCTGTTTTTAAATCAAATGTTAAATTGGCTTGAAAATTGCAAAACTAACTTTTTCTGATAAATGAACTACTAAAACTCATATAGCTTTAAGCCACACACTATATGGAATGACAGAAGCTATACAATACTGTTTCAGTGAACCTAGAATACATTATGTCTTAGTAGGTAAGTTTCAAACAGATGATTTGGCTGCTTTTGGCAATATTTTCATAAGGCAGTTATATGAATCAGAAAACATTTTCAGAATTCGGTCATTACTAACTCTAAAATCGCACACCTTTGGCAACATTGAAATTGCGAAAAAATTGATATATCTGATGAAATTGAAGAAAACTGTTGCGCGTAAAACCCTTTTAAATGTGTTGGCTAGATATAATGAATAAGATGGTACCTACCCTTAAGGATGCGGCCAGCGCAACATGTGTTGACTTGCTGGTCGGCGTGGGAGTGGGTCGATTATTTACTCTTGACCAGGGCGCCACAAGTTTGAAATAACCAAATCCTCAGGCCCAAACTAGAAGATCCTCGTCTTAATAATCCATAAGGGCGATCAATCAGCTACATAAGAGTGATTCAAATCCAAACGACTATTAACTACACCTGTTTGGTTGAGGTATTTCAGAGCAAATAAAAGGCGGTAACGGTCGTGCAGGTTTTAAGTTTATTGGCGTTCGTTAGGTTTGACGGTAACGTGTTGTCATATTTCTTTCAATAAACAAAATGATATAAATATAAAAAAAAGGATGTAAGAGCTTGATTGGAAACAAATAATTACTTGATATATGCTCACAAATATTGTCCTTGATCATATCAGATGTAACAGTGTAACATAATAAATGATTACGGAAGATCCAAAAATAATTCTAACTAATTAAAGATAAACGCAACATGCATAAGGTTCTATCGTCATATCAACTAATAATTAAAAGTTATCCGTCTAATTGTAGCTACTAAAACATTGTGCGCATTTAGCATGGTAGACGACTCGCAGTTGTACATAAATAAACCTTAATATTCAGTTTATGAGATACTGTTATGTAAAATTACTATAATCAGACATTTAGTCAGTCAGAACGCCAAGGTTTATCATTTACCACAATATAAATTAAATTGTAAGAATAATTAAATATAGCATAAAAAACTATGAGCATTAATTGAATCACACTAGTAAATATAGCAGTTATATAGATACGCATTGGTAGGCTTTGATTACACCTTAACAGTTCCAAAAATAATTATTTCAATACCAGGCAGAAAGATATAAAACACGCAATCTAATACAACACTGGAAAATACTTATAACACGCCAATAACATTATGTCGAAAGATCACAAATATAATCTAAACTTATTTTTACTGGTCTTTTTTTGGCCGATATCACCTACGGCCTTCTGCACGTTGACTACTGCTAAGCACCTTGGGACTCATAAACTCTCTCAGTGGCATTTGAGGCAATGCCTATACCTCTATGGCTGCAGTCGGTTCCAATGAAACACAACCAACTGTATTAACTGGTAGCTACTTCGTTAGCTACTTAAACTCTCTCCAAGCAAAGGTTGCTCCAAACCAAAAATAGTTCCAAATAAAAATAGCTTCCTCAATATAGAACTCCAGCCAACAATTGCTTCAGCCAAAAATAGATCCAAATAAAAATAGCTTCCTCCATATAGAACTGCCGCCAACAATAGCTTCAGTCAAAAATAGCCCCGTCTAAAACAGTAGCTCCCCTAAAAAAAATTGGCTCCCAGAAAGGAAAAACGAATAAGCGCTAATTATGCATTCTCTTACTGCAATTTCAGGCAGCTTCCTCTTTTAGGACATTCTTCACACAAAGAGAATTTAAAAATAATAATTAGAGTAGGCTTGCTAAAATGCGAAGGTCATAATAAAGCCAATGTCATATCATCCTACAGGTGATAGACATAAACTACTAAGAAAAATTAACCAATAATATAACCACTGTTAATTTGCTCTTTTAAAAGTTTAGACCCCTAGGCAGGAACAAAGCTTGTCCATTTATGTCATTAATATTAGATATAAATTTACTAAGCTTATGTAGGACTTTACAAGTTCTTGTAAGCAAAATTGAAAGTAGAAAATTTTTTTTTCAAAGATTATCTAAAACTTTATACAACATTATACCTTGTTATACAATACGGGTGCCCATAAAGACAAAAGAATCAGCTATGAGTGCTCGACTGCAATATCATACCGAGGACGGTATCATGAACTATTATGCAATACACTTGTTTCCCCCAGAATGTTACTTCTTGCATAAATAATGAGTATAGTTAGTCATGCTATGTCTGTCCCAGACCCACGTTATCTTTTGTTTGACGATATTGCATGATATAAATGCAAGAATTAATAAATTCTCAAAAGCAACACTCTCTATATAGCAGTATTGTGCAGTATTTCAATCCCCTCTGAGACCCATTAGAAAACTATAATTCAGTGATTTACACCCTGATAAACGAAATGGGCCTAGATACGGCAGCTCTTATGTTGCTATGGCAGGAGGGTAGTTAGTAGATAAATATTGCAGTTGTGTAGACGAACCTCATGCTGATAATACGGACTGGATTCCGCAGCAATCCTCAACTTCAAAATATAAGTTCGTACAAGCATATTATTATAACTTTATTATATCAAATGCGCAATGAATGCGCATGGTAATATTGAACAATGCCACCAAACTATGTCTCGTTAGAGAACCTTCGCCCTAAAATGTACGGTCAACTGCTTACTTTACTCTAGTACATGCCGGGCTTCTCTTCGAGCATCCGATCCCTGATTTATGGGTGTTTTGAGTTTAGAGGTACCTTGCTTTTTCCAATTAGTCTTAACAAATTTATCAAAAACGTCTACTTAGGAAATTTAACCCTTTATATAGTACTTTAAATAATACACCAGTGATGAGCTGAAAAAAGAACATTGTCTCAATATCCAAATACGTGCCTTCGTCTTGGAATGTTGAAATTTCAGATGAATTAATTGAATCAAAAAAAACATAATTCCAAACATATTCTTTCAGGTCACAATAAAAACGATAATTACTCGTAAAACTATTTATCTGATCGGTTTTGAAATCAGGCTAACTTTTAAATTAAATTTCGGGTCAATTACCCAATTTGACCTGGATCGGTTTTTGATATTTGCCTTTCAGAGAGCCTAGCGAAAATTGATCATACAATCTCCGAATTCCACCAGGCTTCGTTCGATTTGCAGATAAAAATTAGTTTTTATAAGGCTTTTTGGACCCGTTAACTTTATTGTTGACATAATCTCAGCCAGAAATTAAGTTGACAGATCATATGTTTGCAATTTAACGTGAAGCACGCAAATCCAAGATACTAAAAACATTGACCTTTAAAAATCCCGGTTATAAAATTTGAAGCCTACCTCAAAACACACAACCCTGCTAACAATTTGATATTTACCTTACCGATAGAAACATTATTATACATACGTCCATTAATTAAATAAATAAATACAATCGAAACCCTGTACCAAATATTATCGACATATAGATATACGATGTCAATGTGAGCGGTCGTGTCTCCGTGAGCTCTGCTAGTTTCTTTGCATATGATGGTAGAAACCTTTATTTAAAAGTCAAGTTTGGTGTTAATAGGTTTGTTCTAGCATGAAATCTCAAACGGTCTGAAACCTCCGGAGTTTGCGCATAGCGATATAAGCGTCGCTTTTATTGCTATGCGCAAACTCCGGAGGTTTCAAATCGTTTGAGATTTCATGCTAGAACAAACCTATTGTGTTTGTTAGTGACAGAGGAATATTCCCGTGACGTTCAAAATCACGTATAAAGTTTACGTCACTGGATATTTTAGTTCTAATCATTTTCGAACCCATTGTTGAATAGTGCCACGGTATTTATAGTTCCATGTCGCCGATAAAGTTGCAGCCATCAAATTCGAATATGGCTGATGGAACCAGAAGTAGTAGCAGGTCGGACGATGAGTATACTGAAAAACTAATAAATAAAGTGTGTGCCAGTTTTATACAAAAGCTAAAGGAAAAGATGGACCAGAAATTTAATAAGCTGGAAACCAAAAAAACACCAGGTATGTGAAAATTTTCAAACCTTGAGTGTAAATGTTTCTACTACAGCTCGCAACGTAAAGGAATTACAAGGTCGTTCAGACAATATTGAGCAAGACTTAAAGCGTAATGGTATACGCCTATGTGGATTAGAAGAAACCGATCAGGAAAATTTGGTGCATGCTGTATCTGTTTTTCTTACTGAGAAGTTAAATATTTCGTGTGACCGAAATGAACTTGAGTCAGTGTTCCGCATAAGTAACAAGAAAGACAAAGCCGCTAAGGGACCACG
>MU182634.1:112668-131115 GCA_016904865.1 Pissodes strobi | reverse complement strand
TTAAAAATTAACTAAACCTTTTAACAAAAATCATTGAATTCTTCCTATACGCATAATACCAAATATCACCTCATTATTACGCTTACCTAAATAGACCACTAACCAGTAATTATACGATATGACATTATTATTGTCATCTTGCCAAAGTATATTCAAAACTTGACAATTTTTGCGATAGCTTTTTACTGTTATTTACATTTACTAACCATTTTCATTTTTAGATTTGTTGGTTCTTGATGACGGGGACAGATTTGATCCTCGACACGTCGATCGCTTTTCCAGTTTCCATTAAGTTTTTCAAAACTCAAACATTTGTAAGGTAAAACATGAAATACGAACTTAAATTAAATTAATTCAACAGTCACTACTTATACGGTCATTATTCGCATGGACACATACACATAAAGAGAATAATAGCATACGCGTGACTTATAAGTCAATTATGTCATAACATTCTGTGTATTATGACATACGTCACGTATTTTTTTTTCTAAAAACATTCAAGTTTTATTTAAAAATGTATATAAATTGTTTACTTAATTTAACATTAATATTAAATGAGAATAAAATGCAGTTAGAGGATTCACAAATGGTGAAATCTTGTATGCTTCCAATGCTTAAACTAAGCTGTGTTATTACATCCGCTCGATTTGGAACACTTGCGGTACCCTCGATTTTTTGCAATTTTGATTTTATTGTTGATAGAGCCTCCTATATATTCTTCTGCGACCATAGCTGACCTCCATGTCGCTTTAATATTGTGATGCCCGCCCCTGCATTGGCCAATAACGTAGCGGATGATCTTCTCATACAATGATCGGTGTATAACTCAGGTTGTTGTAGGCACTAGTACGAAGCAATATTTTATCGTATTTTTGACAATGTGTTTATTCCACCGCATTGTATCCTACACTTGTCACTTGTATAAAATAGAAAAAATCTTTTATGGATTGTGTATTTTGTTCATAAAAATTTGTATTTTTTAAACGATGAGATTGTTGTCTTGAATATTTTCCACGCTCAAATAATTGGAGCTGTTTCTCTGAGCAAAAATTCATTATTGGTGCTTCTTTCAAAAGCATCCTAACACCATCGCGTTCAAGATATTTCAGTTTTTCTGGCTTGTGATTTAACAAAATAACACGTCAATTCACTGTCAAAACAAAATAAGAGGTTGCTGTTAAATCTTTCCTGGATCGGTCATAACATGTACAATATACCAAGCTGTTTTCAGCCAATATTTACAAAGCTCTATCCCTCTTTTTACTGGTGTTTCGTACAAAAATAGAATCATATGTTTTCCTTTAGTATTGTAGGATAATAAAATACAATTCGTACCGGCTAAAATGAATAAGAACAGTACGCTTGCAGCGATAAATTTTCCTATTTAGTTGATGTCTCTGATACTGATGATAATTTGACGGATCTATGGTTATGTCCTCTCATAACGCCACGGTCGTCATGATTATGCTTATATATCTCGTATTTTAGGAATTATGAACGGATAATACCGAAGTTACAAATAAACATCTTTCTCGGACTAAAACAGAGTTTTATCCACAATACCAAAAAAAAATATGCACTTGACGCGCGTTTCGCTAACCATGATAGCATCATCAGGAGATGATTAAAGCTAAAATTAAAGTCTACCTAACTCTCTCTTATACTTCTGTTTGCTTAATCAAACGGAACTAAAAAGAACCAATCCTGGCATCCCACTAGTCACGCTTAATCAACCAATACAATGGACTATACGGAATAGGCCCTCTATCTCTATTTAAACTATTCTTACATTTAATAATTTCCATACTTTCATATGCGTCTCATAATATCCTATCAGTTATATTATGAATTAATTTTAGATTTTTAATTGTTATTCTATGATTATTATCAAAAGCATGCTCGGCAAGACTTGATTTTTCTGTTCTACCATACTTTAAATGAGCTATATCTTCTTTGAATCTCGTTTGTATTGATCTTCTAGTTTGTCAAACATATTTCTGGTTACAATCCATACATCCAATTTCATATATTCCACTTCTTTCCAATATTTCAATTTTGTCCTTAGGCCCACCTAATAATTTCTTAATGTTAAACTGAGTCTGGTATACTAATTTTAAACTTCCTTAAAAACTTTTTGGGGTCCTCTAGTATACTGATGATTATACGGTAGGTATCGAAACTTATTTGGTATTTTCATCCTGATTAACGAATGAAGTGGAATCATGAATGGTCTTTCCAAACAAATGCCTATTAATTAATTTATTTATTAAGTTAGTATTAAAACCATTAACTTTCGCTATATTCCTAATTGTTTCCTTTCATTACCATTTTACCATTTACCATTTTGGGATACTTTAGTGCTTAGGAACGATAATAATACACTAGAATTTGATATTTACAGAAAAAATATTGCTACTAACCGATATAATCCTAATGACTCCTTCCACTGCGACCAACATAAAATGGCCAGCTTTCATTTTTTAGTACACCGTTTGGTTAACTTTCCTCTTAGCAGAGAAAGATTTAATAATGAAAATGAAACAATTAGGAATATAGCGAAAGTTAATGGTTTTAATACTAACTTAATAAATAAACTAATTAACAGGCATTTGTTTAGAAACACCATTCGTGATTCCACTTCATTCGTTAATCAGGATGAAAATACAAAATATGTTTCGATACCGTATAATCCTCTGTATACTATAGGACTCCAAAAAGTTTTTAAGAAAGTAGGTTTAAAATTAGTATACCAGACTCAGTTCAACATTAAGAAATTATTAGGTGGTCTAAAGGACAAAATTGAAATATTAGAAAGAAGTGTAATATATGAAATTGGATGTATGGATTGTAACCAAAAATATGTTAGGCAAACTAGAAGATCTATACAAACGGGATTCAAAGATCATATAGCTCATTTAAATTGTGGTAGAACAGAAAAATCAAGTGTTGCCGAGCATACGTTTGATAATAATCATAGAATAACAATTAAAAATTCAAAATTAATTCATAATATAACTGATAGGAGATTATTAGACGCATATGAAAGGCTGGAAATTATTAAATGTAAGAATAGTTTAAATAGAGATAGAGGGCCTATTCCGTATAGTTCATTGTATTGGTTGATCAAGCGTGACTAGTGGGATGCCAGGACTGCTTCTTTTTAGTTCCGCTCGATTAAGCAAACAGTAGTATAAGAGAGAGTTAGGTAGATTTTAATTTTAGTTTTAATCCTCGCCTGATGATGCTAACATGGTTAGCGAAACGCGCGTCGAGTGCAAATTTTTTTTCGGTATTTTGGATGAAACTCTGTTTTAGTGCATGTTGCCGAAGGTTCCAAGCTCCAACGTAGTATCTTTCTCGGAATTTCGAGGATCTGTAAAATCCAGACGGCCCAACTTAAAGCAAAACTGATTGATGAACTGCCCTACTTCCTAATTGTCTATAGCCTGGCATCAACTTATGGATTAACCCATTAACACCCAGTGATACCCTGTGGTATCGACAAAGCAGATGTTACTATTAGCGCAGGCGTTCCAAAATAGGTAGATAAGGGTCAAATTTTGTTCTTGATTTGGCTGAACCATAAGCCATCAATCACACGACATCAACTGCGGGGGAAGCTGCGCTGCCATGGCAGATGTGAATGCCTGTTTTTATTTAGACATTTTCTAACCTCAAAAAACCATGGACATTCGTTTTACGTAAGTAAATTTAACCCATTGACTAAATTTTTTTTACGATAAGCAGTACAATATATTAGATTTGAGGTATACTTTGCTAGGATGTTATGTATTTTACTCAATTTTTAAAAGTAACATTGTATAGGGTGACCAAAAATCGGTGATACCAAATGGTATCACTGGGCGTTTAAACTACTGTAACATGCGGTTTTATTTCCGAGGAGGACTAACTTTGTCCGAGGTTCAGGATTGGTTGATGCCGACAAGAATATTGCTAAACAAGTAGATGAAATATTTATTAAGCCCCCTGATACTAACATTGAGGCAGACGAAGACTCTGCAGACGAGGACGAGGGAGGTATGGCTTATAACTTAACGGGAAATGAAATTTGATTGATTTCCAATGGATGGAATACTTCTAGTTAGATGGCTAGATAATTCTGTAGTTACCATGGCTTCCACAGATGCAGGAGTATCCCCGTTGGGATCCGTCAAACGATAAAAAACCGAGAAAAAAAGTATATTAGTAGATCGCCCATATTGCGTCGCAAATATATGGGGGGAACGATCTCATGATGAGGGTATTTCTAGTTATCGGGTTATAATAAGAAGCATGAAGTGGTATTGGAATATATTTACATGGATACTAGATGTTACAATAAACAATGTTTGGTTACTATACAGAAAACACAATAGTAAAATAACAAATTTACAGTTTAGAAGAGAATTAGTACAGGTATACTCGGCATGTTACGGCGAAGCTCCTAAAATGCCAGGACCTGCAAAAGCATCAACTTCCAGGACTCTTTTCCCAGTCAATCGTTATGATGGTATGCACCACTACGTTGCTCCATGCAATAGACGCCGTTGTGCTGGTAAAAACTGTAAATATTTTGGAAGAACCATGTGTACAAAGTGTGATGTTGGGCTATGTGTTCCTTGTTCCGCCAAATATCATACAAATTAGTGAACAGTTACACGCCCTAAAGACTTTGTGTAGATATTAATATATGTGTTTACATTTAAAAAAATATATATTACGTACTATAACTTTTTAGTTGAGCTTATAAAAATGTGATCCTGTATTAATTCATAGTACCTTAACCGCTCAGTGATACCATTTGGTAGCAGCTAATATTTTTATTTTCGAATACATTTTATTTTAAAATATATATATTTTAATATTAGTACACTGGTCTCAACTTATATAAGCCAGTACAAATAAAAAAGAAACAAAAAATTATTCCAGGCGCTAATGGCTTAACTGGAAGTAAGTAGCTAAAACTTCCAATTTTCAAATTCTTGTAAAATCAAAAGTTAGTGTCAGAAAATACACAATTAATTCAAGTAAAATTGAAATAGAAAATTGCAATTCGTTCTGTTGCATGACTGCTGTCATCCTACAAGTATTCAAAATATCAATATCGCGAAAACAAAAGAATTTAGATATTGATATAAGACATATGATTAGATATATAATATGTGTACCTAAGATTTAAAGAATACCAAAGTTTTATTGTCTAAAATATAACATTTTATATCAAAAGTAGATATATTATTTTAAGCTAAGTCGCTTTTTAAATGGCCATTTTATTACACTCTGCGGGAAGAAATAAATAAGACAATTATCCTGAACTCTTTTTAAAATACTCGTAGTGCTAAAAAGTGGCCCTGTTCAGTGCTCGTTCGATGACTCTGACCACTATAGAAATTGTCGTTAAAATAACACAACAACACAACAGCAAAGTCACATTTTCTCTTAGTCTCGGAAAAGAAAGAACTGTTTTTGGACATTTTTAACGTGCTGATTCCAAAAATTTCTAATTTTTTTCGTATCAGCTCTGTTTTTTGAGAGACTGGCTACCTATTTGATTTTAATTGTTTGAGTTACTTCGATATTACCTATGATCGTGTCTACCACTGCCTTACTTTTAAGGTATAGAAAATCTTTAATCTAAGGCCTTACCCGGTTCATTTTAATATTGAGTTCTTGTAAGTGATTTTCTGCTACTATTTTATGTAAATTTTAGGCATTTTAGTATCTAATATAAACTATTTAATTATAACCATAGCTTACAAATCACACGTAGCTGTGTGATTCATTCAGAACTTTTTTGTTGTGTATGTCGCGAATACGCTTTGAAAGAAATTAGAAAACCTATTTTTGATTTTGTGAAATGGAGTTATCTAAGCCTATCCTCACTTGACAGACCAAGATAAGTGATGAGCTTTGCCTCTTGTACATAATACCTGTGTTAAACATTTGCGACAGTGGAAGAAAGTTGGAAAGAGGAAGTGTTTAAACTTTGGAATATGGATGGTTTGGAAATAACCAAGAAATGGTTCACGACTGCTATTGTTGTCTCGTAAATATCAAAGGCGTCAATAGGAACAATAGAAACAAAATAATATCTTCTGATCTAAGAGACCTGTACTATATTCTGAAGTTAAAACCCTTTCCATCATTTAGCAGTCTACCACAAGATGATGTAGAAATATCAACGGGTGATGGAGTTCAATTGAGGTCAAATGAACAATTACCCAGGTAATATTATTACATTTCATCTCAAATGGAATCATGATCTGCCATTTTTTTCATCGAGAAATTTAACCCAGTGTTCTGTAATGATAAAAAAGAACTCTTAGAAACAATGCGTTCGCCAGAATACACATCAAATGAATTGTGCCATTTTATTACCAGTTCAAAAAGTAGGCTGGAATATGTCCTTTTACACAACGGTACCAAATTTGGCCATTCTACTAGAAGGAAATAGTTAGGATATTGGAGCTTGAAAGCGAAATTATTCAGGAATTGTGGATTTTAGATTTGTTTAAGTATTTTCTGCAGTGCAATAAATACTGAATCAGAACAGGTGCCCCAGAAATATATTCTATAGCTATTATGTGATTCAGTACAATCAATCAATTCACAATAAACAGTTCTGGCCATATGAATATCTAGGTCATCGAAAATTTTTTAAATTGCATAAAAGTTAGAAGCCAATTTTGCCTTCAGGGAGTTGATATGGCCTCCAAACCAGACGACTGTCGATAAAAAGGTCGAATAATTTATTTTCATTAGATTTTTAAGCATAATCCAACTGAATCTCTGCCAAATCACCAGCAATAAGATGTTTATCATTCGTTTCTACTAAAACGGAGTTTTATCCATAATACCGTGCACTCGACGTGCGTTTCACTCACCATGTGGGCAGCATCAGGATATGATGCAATTTTAATCATCTCCTGATGATGCCAACATGGTTAGCAAAACACGGGTCGACCAAAAAATTCTGTTTGGGTATTGCGGATAAAACTCCGTTTTAGTGCATTTTTCCGAAGATTCCGAAGATATTCGTTTCTACATCATCTCACAAGGTGGAGTTGATGGCATATTAACTACAAGATGGCGTTGTATGGGACACCTTCTTACAATGAGTTCATGAAGCCAGTGTACTATTGTTTAGAAAAGCTATATTTCCTATTTGCATCATAAGAATAAAGTAACATTGAATGTACAAATATCTAGTTGTTGTATACTGGTATTTAACATTTTAGTAATAAACCTATTGGGAAAATATTTACTTCTAATGGGTCAAGAGGAAGAAAATTATTAAACTACATCACAGTTTTATCCACTTAGCAAAACAAAATATGGCACTCAAGGCGCATTTCGCTAACCATGTTTTTTAATATTAGCTGGTTGCTTAATCAAGCGAAAACTAAAAAGAAGCAATCCTGGGTTCCTACTAGTCACGCTGGATTAACCAATACAATGGACTATACGGAATAGGCCCTCTATCTCTATTTAAACTATTCCTACATTTAATAATTGCCATAGTTTCATATGCATCTAATAATCTCCTGTGAGTTATATTATAAATAAATTTTTAATTTTTAATTGTTATTCTATGATAATTATCAAAAGCATGCTCGGCAACACTTGATTTTTCTGATCTACCATACTTTAAATGAGCTATGTGTTCCTTGAATCTCGTTTGTATAGATCTTCTAGTTTGCCTAACATTCCTTTGGTTACAATCCATGCATCCAATTGTTTATACTATGCTGCTAGTCACACTCGATCAACCAATTCGAATGCGTCTGATAATTTTCTGTCCGATATACTATGAATTGATTTTTAATTTTTAATGGATATTTTATGATTGTTTTTAAAGCATGTTTTCTGTTCCATCATACTTAAAATGTGTTCTTTAGATCCCGTTTGTATGGATCTTCTAGTTTGCCTAATATATTTTTGGTAAATCCTCAAAGTGATATTTGAAAATATTTGCTCTTGTCCAATATAACAACCTTATTCTTATTACCTTTGTCAGCTGTCATATTTTATCCTTAAGCCTTCCGATTACAATTTTTACTTTTCCAATTCAAGAGCTTTTATTATAATGACTAACGTTCTTTGAGATACAATTTCTCCATAATTCTGAATTTTTCCTTCAGCTTACAACACCTATTTATTATTCGACACTCTTTACTATGTTTAGCATATCAAGCGAGATATTTACTAGGATTAATAACTACCAATTTTGACTGCTTTATAATTCGTCGCACTTTTTTTTTATCACACACTAAAGGGAGACCCTATGGCGCTCGACGAGCGGTGTGTGTGCGAAGATGTTGATTGACACGTCTCTTGAATATTTGTAAGTCGTAAGTAGTGGGAAACAGATGACCTGGGAATGAGTTCCACAGTGATGCAGTACGCCAGACAAAGGAGTTCTTGTAAAGCGATGTTCTAGGTGTTTCCAGTTGTACGACGAACTGGTGCGCTCTTGCCGTCTGTCGTGACTGTCTGACAGGAGCTGCCAGGAGCGGGATGAGGCGGACCAAATCCTGGGAACGTCTGCCTTGAAAGTATCTGTAAAACAGAGATATCTCGGCTACATGTCTGCGGTGTTCCAGACTATCTAGATTCCGGGTTAACTCCGGGTCGCCGACGAGACGCACAGCTCTCTTCTGAATGGAATCCAGCAGCTTTAGGGTGTGCTTTGGTGCGGCCCCCAGATATGTGAGCAATATTCTAAGCACGGTCTTATTTGCGCTTTGTAGAGCAAGAGCAACTGCTGCGGTGTATAGAGTTTTTTGTTGCGAAATAGCGCACCAAGCTTCTGGGAGGCCGATTTTGCGATGTTAGCAACGTGGTCATGCCAGGATATATTGCTGTTGACCGAGATACCCAGCAGTCCGATTGACGAGGATGAAGGAATGGTCGACACTGCCATAACGATGTCAGGGCCCGCTGTATTGTCCCTCTTGGTAAACGTGGCTGCTTGGGTCTTTGCTGCATTGAACTGGACCAAATTTCGGTCACCCCAAGTTTGAACTTTCTCCAGGTCTTGATTAATTGCTGTAATCTGCCCCTGTCTGCGGTGACGAGTCTCAGCCGCTGGTAAGGGTTTTTCTGATCTAAAGTGGGATACAAGGGTACTGTCATCTGCAAAACTGTAAACAGGATTATTTGTTTCGGTCAGCAGGTCATTAATATAGATCAGGAACAGAGTTGGTGAAAGTATTGCGCTCTGAGGCACTTACAACGTTAATTCAATAGTTTATTAATTATACACTTGCGATCAAACTGGAATTTTTCTCACAACTGTCAAAAAGTCGTAATTAATAATGACCTTGGACGTCTCTCCCAAAATATTTTTTTCTCCGATTGACAGCAAATATTAATTTTGCAGATACATATCAATCAGCACAGCATTATTTTTCCTGTCCAGGCAGCAAAATAAGTACTTTGCTGCCTAGGCAGCAAAGTGATTGGTCTCCATGGGAATAAAAGATTTGACATAAGTTGTCAAACTATAATTATTATGGATATATACATTTCCATAGCAACCAACCGTTCCAACAATTGGGATTTCTATCAAATTTTGTCTTAATTTATCACTACCGGAAAAATAAAAAGATTGTGGGAATTGTAATAGTTTGCAAATATACAATATACATATATCATTATAAATAATCGGAGAAAAAATTACATGTTCAACTCGGCAGCAAAGTAGATTGACTGCCTTAGCTAAATTCCTAGCCTCTATCAGCCGCTGCAGTCAATCTACTACTTTGCTGCCTAGTAAAACAAATAACTATTCTTTGATTTTTTCGGTTACTTTTTCACCCAACCTGGTATACGTAAGTATTAAAATTATTGTTTTTGTCGAATTATAAATCGTAGTCCCCTGCGTTACATTTTAGACTGCTTTAACTTGTAGTAGTCTGGGTGTGCTTTTGCTTGAGTTAATTTCGTTTACTTTAGTTAATTAGGCTTAACCTAAGTTATTTGCGTTAGCTTTAGTTTGTATTGGTGTGTTCAAATTTTAACTAAAAAGTTAGAAACGTTAATCGACACTCTTTATTTTTGTAAAAATTTCTATTTAGGATTGCAACATGAGTTGCACACGTCGCTAAATCATAATGATGGAGCATCAGGAACTGTACATCAATATATCAATGCCTAGTTTATATGCAAAATAGGAAATAATACTAAATATAGTGTTCGATATTTAAATAATTCGTGTACAATACAAGAATGGGAGAAAGAAGGCGAATAATAATTGCAATAAGTATATACAAATATTTTGTATGTACTTACCACAAAGACTATATGCATCGGTACGCTGAAGGTGAAATAATCCATCGAAATCTGCCATAAAATCCACAGAAAGTGCACCTAATCACCAAAGTAATTCAAACTTTTCCTATACCGACCCACTGCCACCTTCAGACCATTTTCAAAAATCAATTCAAATAATCAGATTTCCTCAACAAAAAAATATTTGTTGAGATGAAATAAAGTAATTTTCTTTGACTACGAAACTGCTGTTTTTAGAGTTTCCCAAAAAGTACATTTTCTCTATATTTTCAAAACAGAGAAGCATTTAGAGAGTTTTTCTTTTACATCTCTTACTTCATTAGTGAATTCTTGTTTCAGTTTTTTCGATTATCGCTACCTTTTTGGGGCTAGAACTACCCAAAACAACTTCTTTTTCGAAATCATACATGACCAAAAAACTGTTCTTTGGAAATTAAGGTGAGAGCAGTTTGATGACGGGGAGTGACGCCCCCGCCATTCCGAGTGGCCACGGGATGTAGCCCATCATATCTCATCGTCCTCCCCCATGGAGAACACCGAAGTACAAAGTCTGGAGCTGATCAATGACAGTTTGTGACAAGAGGAGCTGCATAGTATTAACAGGCAGGAACTAGGAACATCAACCTTTTGAGAGGAGTTTGATTACGAGGAGTGACGCCCCCGCCATTTAGTTGCTACGGGATGGGGCCCATTAAATCCCATCTTCCTCCCCCAAGCTGGAAAATACCGAATTACAAAGTCTGGAGCTGATCGATGACAGTTTGTGACAAGAGGGGCTGTATTTTATAAGCAGGCAGGAACGTCAAACTTGTGCAAACAGCTTGATTACGGGGAGTGACCCCCAGGCCATTCCGAGTTACCACGGGATGTGGCCCATCAAATCTCACCGTCCTCCCCCAGACTGGAGAACACCGAAGTACAAAATCTGGAGATGATCAATAACAGTTTGTGACACGAGGGGCTGCATTGTACTAGCAGGCAGGAACGTCAGACTGGTGAGAGCAATTTGATTATGGGGAATGACGCCTCCGCCATTCCTAGTTGCCATGGCATGTGACCCGTCAAATCTCACCGTCCTCCTCCAGGCTGGAGAACACCAAAGTACTCTTACCCCTGATAGACTAGGGACCACCAAAGGAATTAGGCTGAGGCCGGTGCTTCCGGTGGAAGCGGACCTAGGTTGTAGATGCATACGCCTACTTGCATCGTCCGGTTAAAGACCACCCCACCAGAACTGCGAAGCGCTAAGCGGTTTTTCCGAATCACGTTCCGCTTCGGCGCTGGTGGTTCCGGGTTCCATAGTAGGAATATATGGACATGATGGTGCTTCCAGGATCAAAATATTCCGAAAGCAAACTCCCCGGCCATTCGGATCTCCGGGCGTTGGGTGGCCCTGGGAGCCATTCATTCCGCATTTCACAGATAGCAATGACACCGAACCAATTTAGAACATAAACTCGATACACCAACATCTACAAGCAAATAGACCAGACATACAGAAACACAAGTGTGCTCTAAAACATCAACAGTTAACTACCCCTATCCTGGTTACGACTTACACACCCGATTTAGATATAAGTTCTACCTTTTTGTCCGAAGCGACTTTTCATGTCACCGCGAGGAAACACTCGAACCGAACAACTTTGACGTCATGTGGCTCAAGTTCGTCGCCAAGGATGTAACCAAGTTTATATGCTGTCTCTATCACCCTCCGAGCGATAGAGCCTACCAAAGCTTTTTTACAACACTAGCTACCACTTTTGACTTAATACAGATCGATCACCCGAATTCAGTAAATAATCGTTCTGAGAGACTTCAATGCCCACAACACCAACAGGCTCAAACATTACAACAAGACGGACAACGAAGGTAGAGAAGCTGAAGCATTTGCCATTGGCTGCGCGCTTACTCAGCTTGTAAATGAACCAACTCGAATCTCATAGAGCGGATCTCTGGGTCTTTTTCTAATCACCAATCCTGACCCGTTCACAATTACAGTTGGTCCGCCATTAGGTACTACCGACCACAAACTTATTACAACGGCTTGTGAATTTTCAGTTTCACAGAATGATCCACGATTACCTCGCAAAATCTGGCATTAGAATTCTGCAAACTGGGACGATCTAAGGAAATTTTACCTAGGTTTTCCTTGGCTCGATGTCTGCTAACACCCCGTTAGTCTACTGCGAAGAGATTACTCAAGTTATCTCCATCCATCCATCCATCAAGTTATCGTCAAAGAGAAAGCTCTGGTTCGACCGAAGATGCGAAAACGCTGGAGGTAGGAAACAGCAAGCCTACAAGTACTGGCATCAAAATCAGATTGCTGAAAATCGTAAATATTTTGAAGAAACGAGAAACGAATGCAAACGTGTGATCGGCGAATCTAGGGACAAGCACAATCAAGCGATCAGGAATAAACTTTTGCCGTGCCCCAGTGGTTCCAGGAATTTCTGGTCGGTAGCAAAGGCAGTAAGTAATAACTCTACATCTGTCCCACCTTTGACAGATGAACGTATCACGGCGACTACAGCCAAGGAAAAAGTAAACATCATAGAAAAGTGATCTATATATACACGAAATAGAACACTCACTTCTGTTGTATCTGCCAGTCGCTTTTGCGCACTGTGCTGCCATAGCGGTGTAGTCATGTAGTCAAATGACAACCGGTTTCAATTTTAATGGTTTTGAAATAGGGCAGTGCTCCGAAACTTTCTGAATTTGCTATTTTGAGTAACTATTGTCCAAAATTTCATTTTTGGAAAAAAATGTGTGTAAAATCTGTCAAAAATTAAGCTTTGGAATGGGTTATTAAAAAATAGCAATTTCAGCAAGCTTCGGAATACTGCGCAAATGTTTACTATTTAGCAAATATTTGATAACCAGGCATATTGGTGATAAATAAAACAATATCAATGTAGGTAAATAATATGCATATTTTTTAATTATTTATTTATTACTGATTTATTAATGATGTTGATAATATATATTTTTCTTTAATGCCTAACTCACAAAAGGAAATATTCTGCTATGATATACAGTTGCACCAATATATTTGATAAAAATTTTAACTGGACTTTTGCACATATACATTTTCCCGACAGAATGACGGAACTTCTATGTAATTATTGGTTTGAGATGCGAATGGCTTTCCACCAAAGGTGAATTTTCATCTGCTATAACATTGCCAACCTTTAACTAAGAATTTTGACGCATATCAAAAATTAATAAAAAACAGATTTCAATAACTACAGGACTATTCGGAAGCAGGTACACATAATATAATGTTTTCGGCTCAGGTAAAATGTGACGAAAGTGTATTTTCCAATGGTCATAGAAAAAGTACTTCTTATAAACTTATTTTCGAGGTAGCTGTTCTAATTTCTCATTCTCTATTGGAGAAATCCAAATCGTAAATATCTGTAACAGGTAAATATTATTTATAATGGTAAAATGCCATTATTTAAGAGAGTTTATACCTCCACGGTTTAAACAGTAGGCAGCACAGTGGTTTGAGAGTTTCACGTGTGCATAAAACTAAAATTCAGTAAATTGCACGGCATCTTTCAGCCGCTGCTGTCCAGAGCGAAATAGTTTTGGACGATGCTTATCAAGGCATGTTACGCAGAACAATCCACAATTTCCACAAAACAGAAAAATAAGTACCAATTTTAGCGAGAATTCATAGAAGATTTCAAAGTAATGCCAATTACCAGGGATGCGCGGACGGTTTAAGGAGAGACATAAAAAAATGGATATCGTTGTAGAAGAACCAAAACCAATAGAACAATAATTTTAATACAAAAATCTAACGTAAGGCATCCTCAAATCCAATTTATAAATAAAATCAAAAATTGTTGAGCAGAAGGACGCCCAATTGTTAATACTGATGAAACATATATACATTCATCGCATACCGTCCAAAAATCTTGGAGAGACGAAACTGACGAAGGCCTAAGATAACCTGTGTCAATAATCGTGAAAGCTGGAGAAGAAGATGGTTTTGCGCCAGATTCCTATGTAAGATGGAAGTCATATTGCAGTACTGGGGATTACCATAATGAGATGAATTATGCAAACTATGAAAAGTAATAGTAATCGACAACGCACCACACCACAACAGGCAAATAAATAAGTGTCCTACATCGTTAACAAAGATAGAAGACATGAAAACATGGTTAAAAGGGGAACATATTCCATTTTGGCCATAAAATGTTCAAACCGGAGCTCTACAGTCTCATTGAAATGACCAAACCAAGGGAAAAAACTTATAAGGTCGATGAAATATTTTCCAGTGCAAGACACATCGTGGTTCAACTGCCTCCGTATCATCCTGACCTTAACCCTATTGAACTAGTGTGGGCACAGGTGAAGACATTTGTGTCTAGAAGGAACGTAACTCTTAACATGACAGATGTTATGAACTTATCCGATGAGCTTTTTGAACGCTTGACGTTGGAGCACTGAAAATCACGCTGTGAAAGAGCAAAGAGAATTGAGATTGAGTATACGGACATCGAACCTATAGTGGGCATTGTTGTAGATGAGTTAATGTTAAATTTAAATGATAGTGGCAGCATTTCAGACGAAAGCTCTGATGATAATTTAAGCGAGGGTCAGGAATACAAGAAATACCAACATGAAAGTAATAAATATACTTACCTATTTTTAAACTTTATATAATATTTTGTGATATTTGTTCTGTTATATTATTAATATGGTTCCCAATATTATTAGTATAATATGATAATAATTTAAAAATGTTTTCTGATCTTGTTCAAATTTATTTGAATATAACCTTAACTGTATTATTTTTTTGTAGTATTGTGTAATAGCCAAGTGCTGCCAATAAAATGTATTTCTTTAAGTGAAGTGAAGTAATAAATGCTCTTTAAATATGCGCAACCTATACGTAATTTTTTTGCCAACTTGGCTTATTATTATCCCAACCATAAATGTCTTAACAATAAAAGCATAATTATTAAATAAATAGTAAACAGGTAAACAAGAGTCCCCTATCCCAGATATGAATTCCAATCCAATGAATTCTTCCTATTTTGTATGACCTGTACCTAAATAAATTTTATATATACCACTTTACATCATGTACTATGAAAATACATATTTTGCAGGATGCGTGATCTCTTGAAGTTAGCAAATATTAATTAGGAAAGATTAGAACAAGACCACAATGTGGCGCCCAGACGCGCGAGTGGGATAAAACCCTGTTATATATTTAATCCACTATATCGGCACTTTAGGAAAGTGACTAAGTAAGCGAAGCACTTCACGTAAAGCCTCGTCAGATGATCTAACATATGAATTATACAGTACGCTACGACACGTGTATCGATACATTAATACATTTACACATTGAAACACGCTTTCTAATTTGCAGCTTACTCTGTTTGTTAAATTAAAGAGCCTCGTTACTGTTGAAATAGAAGGAAGGGGAAATTGTGGTTGTTAGTATGGAAGCACGGATCTATGTTTTGGCTATAGGAGGATTGAATTAATTCTCTAGGCTTTAGCTTAGGTGATTAGACCGAATTAAATAGCCCAAGTTGCTGCGGATCTGCCACAATTTATATCAAGTAATTGTTAATATAGTTAGCAATTCAAGTTGGATAGTTTTTAGCGTTATAGTGGGCAAAATAAGTAACTAGATATTCGTAGGTTTAACATTGCCAGATTTCACAAAATGATAAATTACAAAATTAATATTAAAACAAAATCAAAATCTCAAATTAGTAATTAAGTTATTATACAATAACATTTTGCAAACGTATGTTTTAGATCTTATCGCAACTAGATACTCATCTATATTTTTAAAAATACAATAACAGTAGTAAACAAAGCTCTATAGATAAATTGCTATATTTCACATGTTGACAACTGAGAAAGTAGTAAAAGTTCGGGGCAAAATTAGCTCGATAAACAACTGATCTCGATTTTATCCATAGTCAAATTCTACGCCATTAGTATATTTGAGCATTTGCGCTATGCAGTAGATTTTTACAGCCATTTAATTTGGAGTATCTTCGTTTCAATACAAGTTCAACTTGAGCTCGCTCTACGCCGAAATTTTATTACCAGGAATTTCGAGGAAGCTTATTCGTATTTATCTCTCTTCGTCTCTGTAATACATTGCATGGGAACCTTCTCTATTTAACAGTGGATTTTTATGTTCCAAACACCATTGTATCAAGTCGTATTTTTTGCCATTGCCTCTTCGTAATTACCTTTTAACCCAAACTATTAATTCGTCTTACCTTAAATAATTTTATAACAAAATCTTAAATACGTAATACCGTGAAAATTAGTACCACGGGGGTTTTGGGAAGCGAAACCCGAATATGGACACCCATTCACTATGGTCGTTAGGGGGCGCTTCACACTGAACTTCTGATGGTTTAAAATGTCCAGAACTTTTTCTCCGTGTAGCTTTTACTCTTTTTATTAAGGACATATTTTCCTGAGTATCTTTAGGAAAAAAACGCGTACGTCTGTTAAAATCTGCTAGAGTAAGCCGTTTTCGAGATATTTTGGTTTTTAGTGTTCGATGCCGCACCGGGATAATCAAATTATTTTGAATAAAATAATTGGGCTATTATCTTTAAGGATGAAATTTTTTTTTTAATTTTTGGAGTATACCTGTCAAAGTACAAATATACTTATTTATATACCGTAACATTGCTACATACAGAAAACCTCGTATTTTTTATAACTTAATTTGCAGACAGACAAATTTATTTTAAAAATGTTTTTTTTTTGACAATTTTTTTTGAAAAAATGTTTAACTTGGTATATTTATAGTATGTGTTGCATGAAGAATTCGAAATTGGATTTTTTTTTAATTCAATGAGGTACAATTCAAAATAAATTTAATTATCATAAACTTTTATTAATTGATTAAAATGACCTCCGTTAACAAAAGTACAAAGACAAATACGACGTAAAAAGTTTAAATGTACTCCATTCATCAGTTCTGTATGGTTCTTTAATATGTTGGCTGCATTTTGAATTTTTCCCCACAATTCTTCTGCATTATTAATCGGTTTGGAGTATACTATCGTTTTTAAAGAAAAAAAAGTCCAACGGAGTCATATCCGATGCGTCATTTTCTCTACCGATGCATCTGTATGGAATCCCTCGATGCAAATAATTGCGGATATTAAAGTAAAATGTGATGAAAATGAGTACCGTCATGCATAAATCACATAACTTTTCGAAGTTGAAATGGCAAATCGTCTATCAAATCTGGCATTTGTAAGTGTTCTAAATTATTCACACCAGTTATACGTGGCGGTAAAATGACAGGACCGACTATAAAATTATCAATGATTTCTGCCCAAACATTAGTCCTAAGCTCATGTTGATAATGAGTTAGTTTCGTGGCATCTTGCAAAACATGCCTCGTCAGTCATGATACAATAAACGGAAGGTATGATATCTAGCCGTCTCAAATTCGCTCGCTCCGCGCAGTGACGTCATTGCGTGATTGGCTTATATTGAAATGCATACGTTTATAGGCACATAATCATTATGTTTTACCTATTTTCTCTATTTATCAAGAAAATTTGTGTCCTGGGTGAAATTAAAAACTAATTATTACATATTAATCCTATTTATTTAATAAAAAAAACTAATATTCAACATAACTTTTATGATGAATGGATCAAAATAGTTGTATTAAAAACAGCATCTTTTGAAAAACGTAATAAACTTTTACTTTTATCTAAAAAACGTTTATTGAGTATTGGCCAATTCTTTTAAAAATGCAGATTAATATATTATATAATTTCCTTTTATATTAATTCTGTAAGCACTACAAAAATGGTAATCGTTTCTAGGAGGCAATATGTTAATTGAGGGGGTGGACTTCCAGAACTAGTTATTCCGCTTGGTGAAACTCAGGTAAAATTAATTAGCAATGGTATTAATGTTGTGGAAGAAACTCAATCATCCCAAAAAGAAAGCGAGCAACAGAGAAAATCAGTAAGACCCTCGCTTAGGATATCAAACAAAGATGTACTTTAAACATAACGAACCAACGAAGTTAAAGAAAATTATTATAACAGATAACTGAAACTAATGGAATACGTAGACAAAGAAAATTTGGAGTGAAAAAATAAAATAAAGAGATAAGTT
>MU182634.1:82548-107668 GCA_016904865.1 Pissodes strobi | reverse complement strand
ATAGCTCAAACTACCCCAAACAGTCCTAATCCATTTATTATAACCTATTAGTATAACTGCTTCCCAGATTTCAAGCCTCGGGGGGATGATAATATTATATATTAAGGTATTTCATAATACTATAGATGTAGGTATTTCATAACATTGTAGATTCAGGTATCTACCCAGAAAATATTCTGCGACAGCTGAGGCAAGCAAGTGTTATGCAGCTGCAAGAGGAGGAAACAGAAATCCTCAATTTATCACTTTACTTTTCCCTTAAGTTCCTCACTCCATCCAGAATAATAGGAGAGTGGCAGTACCTGTTTACAACTGGGGGCTGGTTAAATGCATCCAAATGTCATGTAAACAGCGTGAAACGGCATGGCATTGTTGCAGCCAACATCCACCTGAAAACTCCCACCAGCAAAAAAATCTAAGTGATGAAAAATCTAAAAAATAATAATAGTTGTAGCAAGGTTCTTTCTAGATATTCTGTACTTTATTAAAATGAAATTCACCGAACATATTTTTTTGACATAAAGTGTGTATCCTGCTAATCATGGCTACATAAAGCCCAACTTTTTAAATTTTAGTGGAATTGCATCTACCAATTTAAGCAAGATTATGCAGAATGCGTAAAGTTAAAGGAACTATTCTAAACATAACACAAGTCTTTACACTCAATCGTAATATGTAATTTACAAACTTAACATATTGCGTAATCCATATATAAATTTAACATGTAAAAGGTGTAGGTGATCATTCAAATATTAGATTTACATTTAAAGCTATGTATTACTTCATGGAGTCCTTTAAGGCAGCCTTATTAACTGTAAAAGGTGGATAGCCTACTTTGATTCTATTGCTTATACCATCGACTCTATTTCTGAGTGGAAGAAAATGTTATAGGAGATCTTCAAGATCTTCTGATAATTTAACAAAATTCTTGTCGGAAAATACCAAAAGATCATGCGAGTGGAATATTTTCACTTCATTTTCCAGATTATTTCAAATAATGCTCCCAATGTAAGAATGTGTCATACTTATTAAGACTATAGTTTTGACATTTCTTAGAACAAAGTATTAAAATTCCAGACACACGTCATTTTTCAATTTAAAAGATTCAAACAATTAAACTGCCAGAAGAACTGCACAAATCTCGCTTCTCAATTTAAACAATTGATAGGCTAATGGCAAAGACCTACCAAATGGTATTTGTTTCCAAAACGGTCGTCATGCGCATAACGTCTTCGCACAACGCATAGCGTCTAATAAACGTAAATACCATTTTAACTAGGTTGATCACGTGCTTTGCGAATTTGATGCCATTACACGATGAGGGAGCACGGAACGCTCAGCGGTAGATCGATCGCTAGCATGCGAGAGGTACCGGGATCGATGCCCGGCGCCTCCAAAAAAACCTTTTTTTAAATTTATTTACCCTTTACCCTTTATAACGGAAAAGCAGATTATAAAATCAGCTCTCAATAAAGCACAACGCATAAGCATAACAGGCGCGATGAAAACTTATCCAATAGCAGCAATCTAGGCAATTATGGGCCTCGCACCTCTACACATTGTTGTAGAGGAAGCAGCTGAATTAGCAATGACTTGAATCACAAGAGAGGAGCGGCGAGGGAGGATGGCTTAGAAAGAGTCAGTTATCATTCCTGACAAAGCATATACCACTTTTTGGTCTCCCCAGGGACGATATAGCCAAAAGATACAATTTTGAAAAATGCTTCATACTCGTGATAAAAAGTAGAGAAGAATGGAAAAAGAAAAGTGCCGTAAATGGTATACAGATGGAGCATGAATTGAGCATGGGACCGGAGCCGGAAATTTGGGCAAGAAACCAAATTCTCCGAAGCAATGGGAAAACACTCAAATACGAATTGCAAGCCGAAATTAACGCCATAAGAAGATGTGCGAGGTTCAACCTAGACAGAAACTATAGAAATAAAGAGTTTGTCATCTTCTTACACAGACAGGCAGCCATCAAAGCGCTGAGCTCAACAACAATCAGCTACAGAATGATATGGGAATGCCCAGATAGCTAAATAAACTAGACAAGAAGAAAAAATTATCCCTCCAATGGATACCAGGACACGCTGGGATAGAAGGCAACGAAAAAGTAGACCAATTGGCAATAGAACCATAAACTCCGCTTTTAGGACCCTAGCCTTTCTGTGGCATACGGACGCACACCTACAAGCAAGGATTCAGAAAAGAAGAGCACCACGGGGTTAAGGCAATCAAAGATATTTCTAGGGTTACCTCACCCAGGAAGATAAACCACTTTATAATACTGAGTTAGAACAATCTCCGCGCCCTCACTGGCTTTCTTAAGGGCCACTGCCAGTTAAGAAGGCGATCGCGATCAGGCGAGTGGCCTGCTTCGGGTGCTGCATCGAGGAACTTCCATACATAGAACCATTCAGACTACTTGCTTTTATCAAAGAACTGAAGGTGGATGAGGTACTCTGATTGAGAATTACATCAACGGAAGCATCATGGAAGGGGATAACAATAGATCTGTACAGATCGCAGTGTATTAACACCCCCTAGATCATTTATTCATTTATTCATTCGTACAATGGCTTTGAAGAACTTTTCAATTCTGTTGTGTGGTCTTAAGCACACAGCGTAATTTTCTTGTAAATAAATTTTGCTAGGTTTTCTGTTTTCTCGTTTTCTGGAAAAGGCAAACTGTTTTCGATAGTGTTCAGTTATAGCCATTCAAAGTATGGAAAATATTTAGTACCTTGAAAATTGACACACTCTTATAGAAAGTAAGAAAAAATATCTACGTACTTTTTCACACAAATAATATTGATTTGATTTTTTTAGATGAAATATATTAACAAACTAAACACTTTTTTATTAAAATGAAAATAGGTATAATTTATTTTATTTTTCCGTTTCACTTCATAGTTTCCTAGTCTAAATCGTTTAGAGCTAATAATATTTTAGTAAGGTTTATTGGTGAGGAGATAATAAAAAATAGTTCAGATTATTTATATTTTAGTTTGTCTTCCAGTTGTGGCCAAAAATATTTGTTTTGGCTTATCTAATTAATGTTTCACTTCGTGGCCTTCATACTATAGAGATTGGTAATAATTTCCGGAAACAACTTGCACCCAAAGGTTACTAGAACTCATTGACTTTTGAAATCATCAGAAAAATTTCTTCGAAAATTACTGTATTTGCCGCTATTATTTTACCTTTAAAAATAAAACTTTCCTTTAAACCACAACATGTTCGCTCCAGTAATGGTAGGTCCCTGCATAAGCAGATGAAATTTCATATAGAAGCTTCATTTTATTTTTCCCAAAATTTTATTTGATACATATTTAAAATGTCCAGAACTTTTTTATCTGCTCGTCATTTTTGTCATTTTGACATCAATAAAGTTAATGATAAATTTGTCTCTAATTTTTCAAACAAGTCTCTTGCATTACAGGAGTAATTTTCAAATAAATCCATCTAAACCGCAACATTCCCTTAGTAGAGAATTTTATGACAAGTTTTTCCCAATTTACAGGAGAATTTAGATTTTTTTATAGATTATCATGCTTGTTACATAAAACTGTTAACTTTGATTTTACCACCGAAAACGGATGTTAAATACATTCATCTCTAGGATGTGCTAAACTTAGTTTTTTCATTATTTTTTGTTAGGAGAACATTGGTGAAGTTATTTGACATTTTGTGAGAGTAAACATTTCTATTTTTTAAAGCCTCGGAATAATATTTACTTATTTTTTCCCTAAAATATATTTTTTTTATATCCCAGTACAGAATTTGCAATGAAGGCCTTCTTATTTCTGTTGGACAAAATCTCAAAGTTATTTTTGGTCTCTAAGAAAACCATATTTTTAAGCATCCTTGTCGAAAACTATGCTTGAAAAATGTATATTTTGTAATAAACCGGAGTTAGTACCTGATTCTGGTTAAATCGTTTCAACAAATTATTTTATAACTATTTTAAATTGATTCAAAAATAATTTCAGTTGTCTTGGTTTGCCAAGAAAGAACATTCAAATAAAATAATAATTTTGTTTTGAAAATAAAAATGAAATTCAAGTCTCAAGATATAATGCCGGAACCGCGTCTAAAGTGAAATTATTAATTTGCCTAAGCAATATTCAGGAAAATGTGCAACAATAGTCTCTATCATATGCCGTTACCAAAATAATATATTTTACCATGCAATATAATGCAGGTAAATGGTATTGCGTTTAATCTCATAGGAACCGAAGTCAGACTCGAACTGCAGCTATTCTTGTTCGACTATATTATCACGCGTAATTAGATGAACTAACTAAAAGGACGACCACCTACTAGTTGCATGTTTCAAAAACAGGTCCATTAGCACTTTGCTCTAAAATGAAAACCTTGACCAGACGCGGGATTGGGATGCAAAAACCTTGTTAACTGAAATATCCAATTTTAATTATCCTAATTTGGAAAAGAAGGCGGTACTAAAACCGAGGTTAAAATTAACAAAACATGTTAAACACAAACTGTCACATTGCAATTTTCGGCGATTTAGGAATTCTAAGTGTTCTTAGGAAAAAACATTTAAATAGCTGGGCATGTGCTAACTCCTTCGTGGAGAACCACAAAAAGCAAGGCTTGAAAGCTGGTATAAAAAACAAAATATTTTTGGGAAATAGTCGATTCTTCACTCGCAATAACTCGTTTCACTGCCCAAAATGATGGGAACCCTGAATAGATAGTCAGATAAAAATTTTCAGGCTGGGTTGCTCGTTATGCTGCCTAAATGGTTAATCAGTATTAGCCAATTTGCGAAAAGTATCTCTGAGTACAAAACGCCCGTGAAAAGTAAATAAGTAAACAAGGAAAAGTACTACATGTTGTAAAAAGAAAGCTACCTTGAGGTGTACTCAAAGTTATTAAGCTTATATTCTAGGTAGCAGATTAACATTAAGACCTAGAGAGTAACTTAGTTGTAATGCATAATGATAAGGGTACCTGTATTTATCGAAACATACCTGATGTATATCCTTGATATCTTTATTAACTATCATTAAAACTTAGTGCTAGTGCCAGTTTGTATTTCATTTATTAGCAAATGTAGAATGTATCTTACCATCTTACCTGGATGAATTTAAGCTTGGTGGAGAGTCAGATAAATAGTAAATAACAGCGGGATAAGTGTTAATAATGCTATTTTCTCCTTATTATGTCATAACTTATTGTCTGGCGAACTCTAAAATAAATAGCTCATAACAGAAATTACCTGAATATATTGGGGTCAACCACTGAATTAATATAAAAATGATCCCTTAAATTGTGTGCTCTCTTAAATTAGAAATCTCAATTAGTATTTTGAAACGTAAAGTGGTTTGACCTATGCTCATTTCCGTATAACTAGGGTTACATTTGGCTACAGAACAGGTGGAATGAAGCAACTGCCTAGGTGGAGGAAAAAGGTCGTTGCTGATGGAGTTTTTATGACGATTTGGTATCAACACGGTGGTAATACCAACCTGGTTTTCACAAGAAAATGAACAGGAATTGAAGAAAACTCCGCGAATACAGTAGGTAAGCAAAAAGTTGTAATAGGCGTTCATTTCAATTATTTGTGTTTTCTTATATGTCTGCCAAATTTCTTTTGTATTGTCTTATGTTTTAATATTTATGGAGATTCAGTGATGCAGATTTCTTTATTTAACGCAGTAAATGGCGATGGAAAATCCTTTGATTTCTTGCTTCGATTTACACGTTCTGATTTCTAGCCTGTTTACTTTTTTGCACTTATTTATTTCCCGTTTAGTACTCTCTAGGTCCATCTTTAAATTTTTTTTATTACCTTGTGATTTGCGTCACTACTATCTTTCAGAGTTTTGCTTCGGTGTTCAGCATTGCGGTTTTCTGCAATATATGGGCCGAGATAAACCCACACCAGATGCGAAACCTCCCGCCTAATGCATGAAACAAGAATTCGTTTAAAGCCCCGCCTCCTTGGGATGACCAGCCATCCCAAGAAATAGTCAGGGCAAGCTCTAGTGTGATTCTAAACGCGAGCCACGCGAATCTAGTGGTTTAGTCCGAGAGCGTTACGAAAAATAATTAATCTTTATTTTATTTTTGTTAAAAATGCCTGGTTATAAGTGCCTTTATTTGAATTGTTCTAGTAGAAGCGGTGGCGAAAAATAATTATTTAAATTATCCTGCGATCCTGAAAGGCATGTATAAATGTTTTTAATGCATACTCCCGCACACTTATTTCCAAAATTATTGCATATTCTAAATTCGAATAAGCACGAAATTCAATTAAATCTGAAAACTGGCATATACAATGTTATAGTTAAATCTTTTTTAAATCCAACTAATGTTATAGAGTGTTGTCCGCCAGAATATTGGCCACATATGGGAACATTTTTTATTATTATGTTATGGAACTTTTATTTTAACCAATCAATTCTGCATGTCTGACAATCTAAAAATACATTTTATCATTGAAAATGTTTTTGTTTTCCTAGTATAGGGCGTTAAATCGTGAAAAAGTGCATGCTATATTTGCCACATTCATGACGTCATACACGTGAAAGTTCGTGTTAGTTTGTTTATTTAAAGCTAAATTTGATTATAACGTATCGGAATCGGTTCAAATGACTAAAATAAATTGGAACTAACTGAAACTATCCGTTGATTGAACGACTAACCAAAACTAACCAAATGCACCAAAACGGGCTAAAACGTACCGGAACAGGTTACAAAAATTAAAGTAAATTAAAACTAATCAAAACGAACCGAATTTTGACGACTCACCAAAACTAATCGAAAACATTAAATTTGATTATAAGGTATTGGAACTGGTTCAAATAACTAAAATAAATTGGAAATAAGTGAAACTATCTGAAAGTTGATTGGACCACTAATCAAAACTAACTATAAGCGCCAAAACGGTCTAAAACCTATCGGAACAGGTTACAAAAATTGACCAAAACGAACCGAATTTTGGCGACTAACGAAAACAAACCACAAACATTAAATTTGATTATAACTTTTCGGAACCGGTTCAAGTGACTAAAATAATTTGGAAGTGAAGAGTAACCGAAAGTTGATTGAATGACTAACCAAAATTAACCAGAGGTAACTAAAAACACAAAAACGGGCTAAAACTTATCAGAACCGATTACAAATGTTAAGGTAAATTAAAACTTACCGAATTTTGGCGACTAACCATATCTAACCAAAAACATTAAAATTTCTTATAAGTTACCGGAACCGACTAACTAATCAAAAGTATCCAAAAGCACCAAAACGGGCTAAAACGCATCGAAATAGATTAAAAATATTGAAGTAAGTTAAAACTAACCCAAATTAACCGCATTTTGGTGACTAACCAAAACTAACCAGAAACATTAAAAATGCTTATAACGTCTCAGAACCGGTTCAAATGACTAAAATAAATTGAAACTAACTGAATTTTACCCAAAGTTGATTGAACGACTAACCAAAACTAACCAATATTAACTAAAAGCATCAAATCAGGCTAACACGTATCGAAATAGATTAAAAATATTGAAGTAAACTAACCCAAATTAACCGAATTTTGGTGACTAACCAAAAATAACCAAAAACACTAAAATTATTTATAACATATCGGAACTGGTTAAAATGATTAAAATAAATTAAAACTACCTGAAATTAACTGACAGTTGATTGATCAAGACGTTAAAAGCACCAGAAAGAGCTAAAACATATCGAAACATATTAAAAATATTAAGGTAAGTTGAAACTTAATTTAATTATCCGAATTTTGGCGACTAACTAATATTAACCAAAACATTAAAATTGGTTATAACGTATCGGATCTGGTTCAAATGACTGAAATAAATTAAAATCAACTATCACTAACCGAAAGCTGATTGAATGACTAGCCAAAACTAATCAAAAGTAATCATAAACACCAAAAAGGGCCCAAATGTATCGGAACTGATTAAAGGTATTAAAATAAGTAACCAACCTAAATTAACTAAATTTTGGCGACTAACTAAAATTAATCAACACAAAAACAACACTAAAATTGGTTATAAAGTATCGGATCCGCTTCAAATGACTGAAATAAATTAAAACTAACTAAAACTAACCGAAAGCTGATTGAATGACTAATCAAAAGTAACCATAAACATCAAAAGGGGCTTAACGTATCGGACCTGATTAACGGTATCAAAATAAGTAACTAACCCAAATTAACCGGATTTTGGCGACTAACTAAAATTAACCAAAATTATTTAAATTGGTTACAACGTATCGGAACCTGTTCAATTGTCTAAAATAAATTGGAACTGGCTGAAAGTAACCGAATGTTGATTGAATGACTAACCAAAACTAACAAAAATATATATAAAAGCACCAAAACTGGCTAAAACATATCGAAATAGATTAAATATATGGAAGTAAGTTATAACTAATACAAATTAACCGAATTTTGGTGACTAACCAAAAACACTAAAATTGGGTATAACGTATCGGAACTGGTTCAAATGACTAAAATAAATTAAAACTAACTGAAATGCACCGAAAATTTATTGAATTACTTACCAAAACTAACCAAAAGTAATGAAAAGCACTAAAAAAGGCTAAACACATTAGGTAAGTTGAAACGATCTTAAATTAACCGAATTTTGGCGACCAACTAAAATTAACCAAAAACATTAAAATTGGTTATAACGTATTGGAATCGCTTCAAATGACTAAAATAAATTAAAAGTAACTCACACTAATCGAAAGCTGATTGAATGACCAACAAAAACTAATCATAAGTAACCAAAAACCGGTTCTAATACGTTATGTTATAACCAATTTGAATTTTTTTGGTTAATTTTAGTTAGTCACCAAAATTCGGCTAATTAAGGTTAATTTCAACTTACCTTAATGTTTCTAATCTGTTTGATACGTTTTAGCCCATTTTGGTGATTTTGGTTACTCTTGGTTAGTTTTGGTTAGTCGATCAACACACTTTTGGTTAATTTCAGTTAGTTTTAATCTATTTTAGTCATTTGAACCGGCTCCTATACGTTATTACCAATTTTACTGTTTTTGGTTAGTTTTTGTTAGTCATTCAATCAAATTTCGGTTACTTTCAGTTAGTTCCAATTAATTTAAGTCATTTGAACTGGTTCCGATACGTTATAACCAGTTTTATTGTTTTTGGTCAATTTAAGTTTGTCGCCAAACTTCGGTTAATTTTAACTTACTTTAATATTTTTGAACTGTGCCTATACGTTTCAGCCCCTTTTAGTGCTTTTGGATACTTTTGATTAATTTTGGTTAATCGTTCAAACAATTTTCGGTTGATTTCAGTTAGGTTTAATTGATTTTAGTCATTTGAACCAGTTTCGATACGTTATAACCATTTTTAATGTTTTTGGTTAGTTTAGGTTAGTCGCCAATATTCGGTTAATTGGGTTAGCTTTAACTTACTTTAATATTTTATTTTAGTCATTTGAATCGCTTCCAATATGTTATAATCAAGTTTAGTGTTTTTGGTTAGTTTTGGATAGTCCTTAAAATTTGGCTCGTTTTAGTTAGTTTTTACTCATTTTAATGTTTGTAACCTGTTCCGATACATTTTAGCCCGTTTTGGTGCTTTTGGTTACTTTTGGCTAGTTTTGGTTAGTCGCTCAATCAACTTTCGGTTAGTTTCAGTTAGTTCCGATGTATCTTATTCATTTGAACCGATTCCGATACCTTATGATCAAATTTAATATTAAATAAACAAACTAACACGATCTCTCATGCATATGACGTCATGTGGCAAATGTAGCATGCACTTTATCACGATTTGAGGCCCTATATTAGGATAACAGAAACATTTTCAATGTTAAAATAAGCTTAAATCGGCATATATTAAAGCGTATTATGGGAATTTCTGTAAAAAGTCAGTGCAGCCATAATAACACAAGATTTCCATGACCGTCTGTTGGGGAAAAAAGAAGGTGAATGGCTATTGCAAATTTTAATTTTTCTTGAACCAGTCCACCAGCAAACCACGTTTTCATTTAATTGGTGCAGACCAACTATTTTAATTTTGACGAATAATTCTACCCAGTGCAGGCCGCGTATAACCGCCACGTCAAGGTTAAAGTTGGCTGGCGAGGAATTTGCCGATCTTTTGCATCTGGTGTGGATTTATCTGGGATATGGGTGTATATTCGGCAGCATGTTGAGTTTTTCGACGTTGTCATTCTTGCAGCTGCGGTTTGGTCTCTATTCACACTTTTGATCCAGGTGCTGTTTCCAATGAGCTTATTAACATTTAAGTATCTTTTTTCTGCTCTCGTCCCCTCATTTTTTAAAAATATTCAACCAATTGTTGTTAGTGCCATTTTAAGTGTCTGTGAAAAGAAGTACAAGTAGATGAACTAGTTTTTGTCACATAAGTTACCTTTTTTCACATACGTTACCCGTTGTACAGATCATGTAAATGACGGTGCTTTATGGCACATATCCACATTTTTTAAATCGTCCCAAACGAGAGTCACATAGAAAATAATTAGCGCCATGCAAGGGAACCGAATATATTTTGAGGTTGTGCACTAAACAATATATATGTTGATTGTTTATTAATATTTAAATAATTAATTAATTTAACAGACGCGGAAAACAAATTAAAAAAATTACGTTCAAGAAAAAGACAGATAATGGGAAAATTTAAGATAGGTAAGTATAGGATTTATTCTGGCAGAGTCAAGTTGGGATATATTTTCTTGCCAGTTCTTATAGGAATATCATTATAAAATTATGGTCGCATGATGCCGACTAGTAACTAATATGAGTTTATGGTTTTATAATTAAAATTTTAAAAAATTTACAAAACATCGCAGTGAAATTACAAAATTGCATAACTACGTAACTTCTCTGTGAATTTATGGAAAAAAGTATACAGTAAGCAGTTATAAAAATGTCGTGACCATGAGAGCAGTATTTATATGACAATTACTCACATATTTTGATTTGATACTATTCTCAAAATAATAGTTCATTACTTCCCCAAAGCTGGCTGATTCTGTTTATAAATTGAAGAGGCGCCTCGAATAACGTTATAAGTGCCAAAATGAATTTTTACAGGAGAGGAAAAAAACGTTTAATTAGATGCTTAAAATAATATTAGATTTTTTTATGATTTAGTTGTGACACAATTATATAAATTTAAAATAAAATAAGCAAAACGAATATTTTATTCTATAGGCTGGGTAGTTGTTGCAATTTTTTTGCATTGTAAATGGAATAACGTTGTATATTTTGCACTTACAACGTTATTCCATTTGGTAAATGGGCTGTTTCGCGTTTTCTAATGTACTAAAAACAAAAGTAAAACAGTCCTGTTTTAAAGAATATATATTATACATTTTCAACAGATAAATTTATATAAAAATTTTGTATTTCTTTATCCTCTATATATTTTGCCATGTCAACAAGATTATCTTTCTTTGCCTTTTTCAGCGGGATTGTCCCCTGATAGAGTAGTGGCAACATTGTTGGCACAGGAACACGAGTAAGAGATCTTTTTTTCTTAATGCAGTATATAGTCCAAGGTTGGAGGATATTGTGTGATTTTCTTACGTGAACTGTTGTAAGATCATCTTTCTTGATAAGCATCCACATTGCTTCCGTGATCTTGAAAGCGCTGGGTCTCTGGTTTTGTTTCTCAAGCCCAGAGATATCTCGAAAGTCAGCTTGTTTCATAACTTTAACCAAAAAAGGTTTACTTGGTCGCGCATTGGCGATTATTTCAACCCACTGAAAAGGATGCAGGACTCTAGCTGTTTTCTTCTTTTTCTCTATTAAAGCGAAATTTCGGTCACATGGGAGAAAGCTGTGCCCGCTACACAAAAACTTCTGTTCGACTTCAGTGAAGTATCCCCATATGACAAGATGTTGCAATAAAGTTAATATTTTAAAATTATTATTCTGGCCCACGCACCGATCAGACCAAATTATTAGCTTTCTTCTCAATCCAATTTGCAAAGGTGTATACTTGTTGATGATATAGGCTAACAAACACGAAGCAGTTTCAGCTGATCCACGTTTGGCTACTGTCTCATCCCACAAATGCATTGTGGCTTCATTTGTCCCAACATCATGAATGCAAAAGTTGTAATTTGATAGCTGTCTTTGATAAAATACATTGGAATGAGTCAGCATTGGGCAGAACAAAACTTGCTGTAAGTCAACACATAAGACTATGATACTAGAATCGATTTTGGCACAGTCTGTATCCTCTTTTAATGACCTATAAGCACTTTCAGCCTTCCTGTGATGCAACTCACTTTCATTTTGGATTCTTATCAATTCGTCCTCATTCTGGGCATTTACTAGCTGTACATAAAATGAATCACACTTGGCACATGTGTCGCTTCGGGGGGCACCAAATCGAAGCTTAAAATCTGTATTAAATATTTCTCTGTAGAGGTGTAGACTGGCTTTGTTGTTTAGATATTTAATTTTAAACAATTCGTACAACTTTTGGATACTCAGATCAGCGGAGAGGTATTTGATATTTACATTTTTTTGCCGGCTATAATGACTTTCTTGAGCAGGCACAGACCTAATATGCTCGCGAATTAGGTCTTTTATATCATGTGGAATTGCGTGAGGACGATTCGTATGCTTACCTCTTAAATCGCTTGTGGAAACATCAAGTTGCTTCATTTTTTCTTGCACCATTTGAACACGTCTGGGTGTTATAGAAAAAATATTACATAGAGTTTTCAAGCAAATTTGAACTTTTGCCGAACCAGATTTTACAAAGTACTTGAACGTGCAATGTCGGCGTGATACGTCTTCAGCTACCACTCGACGATTGACATCACATAGAGCAATACATTCCCTCATTAAATACTCAGTTTGTTGTGAATGATTTAACTTGTAAAACTTATTAAAAAGTTCAAGCATTGCATCATGCTGTAACGAGTCACATTTTGTTGTCTTGCATTGACATACTCTCCCCTGAAATAAACAAATAGAGTGATAAAACAAATAAAATCACTTACAACGTTATTCCATTACCTCTTTTGGCAGTGGTTTAGCGGGTCTCTGCGTACCGTTGCGACTTGTATATTGCCTACCACTTTGTTTCAACACTATTCTTTTGTTGTCCGTCCAGTTTTCGGGGTTTATTTTACGTTTTTTAGTCTTATATAGGGATTTTACCGCACTTGGTGTAAGAACAACGCTCTGTCCGTCGGCCATGCTAAACGAATATACAACGTTTTTCCACTCACGTGTTCACTTGCTGTCGTATCCCCTCCCTACGATACGAAATTTAACCAAACTGACTCTGGCATCGTGTTTGTTCCTTCATATACAACGTTATTCCACTATAACCTCGATATCGGGAAAATGTCGGTTACAACGTTATTCGAGGCGCCTCTTCAATTGTTAAGGTATATTCACGATTTTCCTATCTTGTTTGAAAACAATTATTATTAACACGATTTTCTATACTTCTAATTCATACATGTTTATTTGATCCAAGTATAATCCTTAAATCAAAAATCCATTGTAATCATTCCTATTCAGGGAATATATGCTTATTCGGCAAAACAAGGCATAGACTGATAAAAACTTCGCTAGAAAACGATATTTTATTACATAGTATAAACTTCGAAGAAAAATTTAACCAACTAGAACAAAAATAAACAAGCGTTAGTTATTTGTCCATTTTATATAGGATAAATGCGTGGCTTGAATAAAACGGTTACGATAAGAAGCGAGCACGGAACGGAAGTGACGTTCGATTTGAATTGACAGTCGGATATGTACTTTTGGCGACAGGAAGTGTCGCTCGGTGGTGGACTGAATGTTTGTTTAGAGTCTGGAGTCATGCCAAGTAAGAAAGAAAAGTTTCGTAACATTTATCATATCCGTCGTTTGCTGATATTAGACATTCCGAGACATGCAAGCGCAAAAGATAATTATTTACATTATTCTTCAAATGTCTTTCATAGACAAGAAACAACTAAGTTGTTAAATTTAAATTTTGCCTGATGAATATCACTGTCTGGTCTATTTTTGACAGTAAGTGTATGTCCAATACAAGGATCGAGAAAAATTATGCTAGATAAAGTAATTTCTACTTATTCTAAAAACAATCCTTAGTTTACATAATTTGATTAGCGTCAGCGTATACAGGCATACGCTTTAAAAGATTGTGGAACATCTACGGAATAGCGAATTAACCACGATTAACTATTTAAAGGAGTTCGTGCAAAAATAATAAAGTTTATTTTCTAAGGAAATTTAGTTTAGGACCAAGAAATGTTTTACATTACGTCGTTGAATACAAAGTCAACCTATATTTCCGTATTGGAAATGCAGCTTATGTAAAGAGGATGTAGTAAATGGAGAATAATCCTTAGTCCCAGAGTTAAGTTGTTTATGGTATCTATGTACCGTGCACCTGAAGCATTAGAAATAGCTCTAGAAGTGAAATTTAGTTCGGTTGATGGCTCAAGCGTGTCGGAAGTTTTTATAAATATTTTTGAATAATTGTAAACTATTAAGCCATCTACAAGGTAAAACAAATAATTTTGAAATGGAAATAGATCTATTATTTTTGAAAAAAGCAAGGCACATGCCAACTTTATTTTCTTTCTGCATATTTTTTGTATAATATTTAATCATGTATCAAAACTTAACTGTTGTCGAAATATTGAAGGTTTTAATACTAGGAAATATTATTATATTATTATGTTTTCGGGATTAACATCCCTAGTGAAAGTAATAATTTTTCCACAAAAATTAGCAAAAAGAAAATATAAGTAATTTGGTTTAACAAATAGCATGAGCGTTGGTGGTTTTTAAAATTCGAGTCGCAGGACAGGATTTTTCCATTTGGGTGAATGCTATTGTTGAATCAATTTACTTAGAAACAATTATTCCATTTTTTCCATAGGAAAAAAAGAAATGCACGAGGGGTATTTGGAAACATTTTTCCTGAAGCAAGAAAATAAAATAAAGGCCGTTTAAATTGCTTTTGCTGACATATGCTTGTACATTTTTCCAATTATAAATAGTTTTGGACCCAAGAATTGAACGTTGTGACTGGTCAAAATTAATGCTATATAACCTGTTTAAATAATCGCTGCAACATTTTTTTATGACAGTGGCACACACGCTAAAAGGAGATCCTATGGCACTCGACGAGTGGTGTGTGCGCGACGATATTGATTGACATGGTTCTTGAATAGTTGTCTGTTATAATTATGGGGAAACAGATGTCCTGGGAGTGGGTTCCAGAGTAATGCAGTGCGCCAGACAAGGAAGTCCTTGTAAAGCGATGTTCTAGGTGTTTACAATTGTACAACGAACGGGTGCGCTCTTGCCGTCTGTCGCGACTGTCTGACAGGCGTTGCTGGGGGCGGGATGATACGTGCCAAATCCTGGAAACATCTATTGTGAAAATATCTGTAAAACAGGGATATCTCGGCCATAAAAATACTAGCAAGTTACTCGATCCTATTTTCGTCACTTCCAAAGAGTTGGTTATTTCCAGTGGTGTTATAGGCACTAATCATATTTCTGACCATGGTCTCACCTTTTGCAATTTTTCAATAGTTAAGCCAAAAACTTCACAAAGATTTATTAGGGTGAGATCTTTTGAAAACTTTGATCAACAAAAATTTGATGCAGATTTGAGACGGCTTCCTTGGCACTTATTATTTAGAGAGAGAAATATTGATAGGAAGGTTGAAATATTTAATAACTATATTCTATCATTATATGATTGTCATGCCCCAATAAAAGAAATAAAGGTTACTAAGCCCAAGGCTCCTTGGCTCACGCAAAACTTAAAATTAATTATGAAGGAGCGCGATATCGCCTTGAAAAAGTTTAAAATAACCAAGAGTGAAACTGATCACGGTAGATACAGGGACCTCCGTAACTTTGCCCTTACATGTCTCCGCAGGGAAAAGAAAGCTTACATTGACTCATTAATGGCAGAAAAAAAAATCCTAAAAGACTGTGGTCTGCATTAAGTGATTTTAATATTAAAACCAATAAATCGACTGAAATTCCTGAACACTTATCTGATCCTCAACAAATCAATACTTATTTTTCAAGTTTTTTGCATACCGTATCAAATAACTGTCAAAATCAAATTAATTTCTATGAATCAAATTTTTACAAATATCACAATTCTTTCAGTTTTACTATGGCTACTCCCGAAGAAGTAGGCTGTATTTTGCGTGATTTGCGTTCCAATCCCTATGGCGTAGATGAAATTTCTGCACAGATGTTAAAAAATTGCAGCCCCTTTCTTGATCCTTGCATTACAAATATAATTAATTCTTGCATTGAGCAGGGCTATTTTCCTCAAATGTGGCGTGTTGCAGTGGGTAAACCTTTGCCTAAAAAAATCAACCCAGATGAATTCTCTGATTTGCGCGTTATTAGCATTCTTCCAGCTATTTCAAAAATTTTGGAAAAAATTTTATACAAACAAATTTATAATTTTATGACTGTAAATGGGATTTTACCGGAATTTCAAAACGGATTTAGGAAGGGGTACTCCACGGCAACCGCCTTGGCCACAGTAGTCAGTGACATAATCGAAGCATGTGATGTGAGTGAGGTTACGGCGCTTGTTTTGTTAGATTTCTCAAAGGCGTTTGACACTATTGATCATAAATTAATGTTAGCAAAGCTTAAATACTATGGATTTAACGATCTTGCTTTAAATTTATCAAAATCATACTTAAATGGGAGATCTCAGAGCATAAATCTTAACGGAGTAACTTCATCGCAGACGAGCATTCTGTCTGGGGTTCCTCAGGGTAGTGTTCTTGGGGCTTTATTATTTTTAATTTACACGACTAGTATTTTAAAATCTATAGCTTATTGTAGTGCTCAGGCCTACGCTGATGATACACAGCTGTATGCTCACATTAATGTCGATGATGCTCATAATGCTGAATCATTAATTAATAACGAATTAAATAATATTTATGAATTGTCATTGGAACATAATCTTAAATTAAATGCAGACAAGTCTTGTGCGCTGTTTTTTGGTGCAAAGAATAGGGTAACTAGAGTTAAACAACAGATATCTTTAAAAATCAATACCGTTCCTTTAAATGTGGTAGATTCCACTAGGAACCTTGGTATCATTTTGGACACGGAGCTTAGGTTTCGTGAACATGTTAAAAAATTAAATCAAAGAGCATTCATTAACCTTAAGCTTTTGTATTCAAATAAACACTTCTTAAATAAAACTTTGAAACGTAATTTATGTGAAAGCCTAGTGTTATCACATTTTAACTACTGTGACTTTATTTATGGCCCGTGTCTGGATCTTGAATCCAAAATTCGTATTCAAAAAGTTCAAAATAATTGCTGCAGACTTGTTTGCAATCTCCGAAGATATGATCATGTGTCTCACGAGATAAAAGAATTGGCTTGGTTAAATATGGAGCAGCACAGAAATCTTCATTTGGTAAATTTTACCCATCAGCTTATGACAAGTAACCACCCTTCCCCCCTCAAAGCAATGTTTATACTGCGTCATCGCAACCGTTTACGTAATAATCTACGAAATGATAGTGTGTTTTCGATCCCTAGACATCGAGCGTCTCTTTTCAAAAGAAGTTATGTTTATAACGCAATCATGTTGTACAATTCGCTGCCAGCTGATTTAAAAGAAAAAACATCTTTTGTCATATTTAAAAGGGAATATAAAATATACCTACTCTCAAGGTAAATGAAAATACGAATACCAGTGTGTTTGGTGAGTTCTTGTCGGGGTTCATAGTATGGTCTCTTATTGTTAAATAGTATGTAAGTGCTTTTTAGTGTTTTCACTCAATTCTTCACCCTTTTATTGTCGTTTACTTACTTTTTTTTTTGCTTCTAGTGGTTAAGTTGAATAGCTTGTAGCTAGACTTCGCCACACTGAAGCATAATGCTGTCCAAAAATGTAGTTTTCATTCTTGAATAATAAAAGTCGTTTTTATTTATTTATTTATTTATTTATTTATTATATTTATATGCCTGTGGTGTTCCAGGCTATCCAAATCCCGGGTCAACTCCGGGTCGCCGACGAGACGAACAACTCTCCAGTATCCTCAAAGAAGGGGTCTATTGGTTGACAAAGGCTGCTCACATAACGCGCCAGCCCCAACATATCTATTGAGTATCTTCTCGAGCGGGGAGAGGGGTCAGGCTAATAAGTCGAAGCAACTGTACCTTTGGTATGGTAAGGGATGTATCCAACCAACTCTGAAGCTCTGAAGAGTTTGATGAGAATAAGTATTAAACATTCCAATTATTTTGTACCAGAGTTGAAAAGATACCATCCTCTCCTAGCGAGTTGTATGGTTGAAATGAATTAAGCATGCCTTGCACTGCTTTTGCAATAATATTTTTTGGCAACCATCCAGTCATTCTTGTGACGTTGTTTAATTCGACTCTCAGGGTAGGCAATTGGATGGTTGTCGAGGAATATGCTACCTGAGAAGTGTCTTTCTAATAAAAGTTCTAACGATTGTTTCCTAGAACCCGTAAAGAAACCATCCGGTCGTTTTATCGAGCTAACATTCTGAGGAAATTCTTTGAATTGTGGTTATTTTAATTTTTCGCATGTTGGATATATTTGCTGGAATTTGTTGGATAAACTCAGTATGGATCCCAGTTGCCTGAGTTTAGCTCGATTGAATAACTTCCCGACTTCTTTCCTATTCTTATTCAGGTCGTTGGTCCAGCAAGGTGTACTTAATATATTTTCCTTTTTCACCTTGAATGATCAGCTGCCAGATAAGCCAAGACTACTGCCATTCCAACTTATTCCTCAGCAATTTCATTTTTATCACGATTGTATATTGTGATAATGCAGCGCTGCAAATTTATTCTTAGGGAGCATTTATATCCAGCCCAGTCACTATACTGTACTACAGATCTAGACACTACTTCAATATTAAACTAATTATTGTGATCCAAACCGGATGGTTCAGACCAGATCATCCATTAAATACTGCTTAAGAAATTTGGGATGAATATTAATTGATGTATTAATTGTATGTATTCTAAATATCCAAATCCCAGGAATCATCATGAACTGATGAAACAAGCACGAAACAATCATGAACAGAGACACTAGAGAAGTTAACAAGCCAGGCGATCCAACTAGCAATTGGCGCTCTATAGGGTCCGGACCTGACAGTGTGAGATGGGCTACCGGCCATGTGGGTGTAGGAAACCAGGTGGAAAGTGGGCTACTGGAATGAAATTATGGAAGACAACAAAGGTGGCCACCTGGAATGTAGGAGGTCTACTACAAACAGGAAAGTAAGATATAACTGAGAAATAAATTCAATCATACTCCATAGTCGGCATAGCAGAAACGCATTGGAGAGGCAAGGGTTACTTTACTACCAACAACGCAACACAGTGTACTTTTCCGGTCACGAATCTGCCTCAAGAAAAGGAGTTGCACTGATAATAGATAAACGCCACAGCAGAGCTGTTAAAGAAGACATAACAGTGAGTGATCGAATCATAATTGTAAAAATTGAATCAAGACCCAAGGACCTCAACATTATTCAAGTCTATGCACCGACAAGCGACGCAACATCAGATGATGTGGTTACATTCAACGCAGATCTGGAGAATGCGCTCGAGAAACTACCAGCAAGTGATTTGACTCTAATCATTGGGGATTTCAATGCCAAGGTTGGGTCCACTGCAGAAACAACTGTTGGGAAATACGGGCTAGGCGAGAGAAACCAAACAGGAGAACGGTTGATAGATTTTTGTGCCGAAAATAATCTATTTATCATTCACACTGGTTTCCAACATCATCCCAGGCTTTTATATACGTGGAGATCACCAGGAGAAATCTATCGAAATCAAATTGATTTCATAATTATTAAAAGCCACTTTAGATCATCGATAAACAACGCAAGAACTTTTCCAGGAAAAGATTGCGGCAGCGATCATTAGGTCCTAGCAGCCGAGGTCCACTTGAAACTAAAATTTAAAGCGAACAAAAAAATCAACAGTGTATTAAAAGACCTAGCCGTGAACAGGCTACGCGAAATCGCCACCAACACCGATGAAACTCCAAACTCTAAATGGGAAAGGATAAAACACGCAATAACCGATGCAAGTCAGAATGTAACATCCGTGCAAAGCGGCAACAAGAAAGTGTGGATTTCGGATGAGACTTGGCGAGAAATTCAAAATAGAAAAGAGATCAAATCTAAAGGATTGACCAACAACGTCGCTGTACAGGAATACGGCAAGCTTCATAAGAAGGTCAAACAAATGTGCAGGAACGACAGAAATAAATATTTAAACAACATATGCCAGGAAATCGAAGCACACCAGAACAAAAACGAGACCAGAGGTCTATTCATGAAGATTAAATAAATAACGCGGAAATTCATCCAAAACTACAATAGCATAAGAGCGGAATATGGAACTATCCTAACTGACACAAACCAAATATTAGAAGGATGGAAATCATATTGTCATCAACTTATGGCTCACCCGGAAGCAACAGAAAACGCAACATTGAAGACACCAAATGTGTATGAGCATGAACCTTACATCTTAAAAACCGAAGTCGAAGGAGCACTCGACAAACTAAAAACAAATAAATTCCCAGGGGTTGACAACATTACGCTTGAAATGATTATGGCTACGGGAGAGACAGGCATAACATTACTCCGTAAACTGTGTCAAAGCATCTGGAACACATGCACATGGCCAGACGACTGGACAACTTCCGTGTATATACCACTTCACAAGAAAGGGTCCAGAGAAATTTGCGACAACTATCGTACAATCGCCTTAATACCGCATGCTAGTAAGGTTATGATGCAGGTGATTTTGAAAAGACTTAAGACATGCCTGCTGCCCGAGATATCTGAAGAACAGGCTGGATTTTTTCCTGGTCGTGGCACCAGAGAGCAAATCCTCAACATTAGACAAATAATAGTAAAATCTCGAAAATTTAATGTCTCTACTTATGAGTGTTTCATAGACTACATCAAAGCCTTTGACTGTGTTAGATGGCAGGACATGTGGAAGTATCTCTCCGAAATAAGCACCCCAGAACACCTTGTCGCACTATTGAAAGGTTTATATCAGAATAACACGGTGAAAGTAAGAGTAAATGGGGAACTGACCGAATCATTCCGCGTCGGCAAGGGTGTAAGACAGGGATGTGTTGTAATATCACTTCTGTTCAACATTTATGGCGAGTGTATTGTCCGTATAGATACAGAAGGCTGGGAAGAAGGTATTTCTGTGGGCGGAAGAACATTCAATAATCCTAGGTATGCTGACGATACTACTTTATTTACCAGCAACGAGCAAAAACTAACAGAACTGTTACAGCGAGTCGAGATGGATAGTCAGGAGGCAAGGTTAACTATTAACAGATCAAAGACAAAAATAAGGATTATCGACCGACCAAGAAACAACAGGCCAGAAACCAAGGAAATAAATGGTATAGCTGTGGTTAATCAAGTCGTATATCTGGGATCGCTTATAACGAATTTAGGGGGATGCACACCGGAAATCAAAAGGCGTTCAGCAGTTGCAAAAGAAGCCATGGCAAAGCTTACTAAGATCTAGAAGAGTCATGACATTACCCTGTCCACCAAGATTAGACTCGTTAAAACTCTAGTATGCATTAGAGTGCTGGGCACTCACGGAAACGGATAAACGCGCTATCGATGCTTTTGAAATGTGCTGTTGGCGAAATATCTTACACATATCATGGACCCAAAGAATAACAAACTAGTCGATTCTAAACCAATTGAAGATCAAAAAAAGACTGCGCACTATTGTCTCCGAGCGAATAACATCCTTTTTTGGACATATCGTCCGAAGAAATGGATTGGAAAAACTCGCCGTCCAGGGGAAGGTACATGGAACGAGAAGCCGAGGTAGATCACCAATCAGACATGTGGACCACATTGTCAGGGAAACCGGAGTACCACGCAACGAATGTTTTAAAGCCGTGGAAGACAGGCAGATATGGAAAGATCTCACAGATCATGATGGCACGATACCCGAAACAGGTGACTGAATAGAAAGAATTAATTATATTTTGCCTCTTTGCTACTTATGGTTACAATAGGTGGCTCCGAACCTATATTATTTATTATAACCAGTTTGAATCTGTTTTTTAAGTTTTCCGAGCTATGTTAAAATGTAGAAATATAACGTTCTTTCTTAGTGGATGACCTGCTGACTATGGTTTTACTTTGAGTGAATGAAGTTGATTGTCTGACCTTAATAAAAGAAAAATCCGAATTAATGGTATTTAATGATTTCCTTCAGAGACATCTGGACACCATGTATGATACGTGATGGAGGAAATATGAATCAATTTCTGCAAAATAATATTGCTACTTTTCGATCAAAAAGTGATGATATATGTCTGGGCCTGCCACAAGATTTGTAAACAAATTTAGAAAATAGGTCATCAGATCTATATTTGGTTAGCAGCCCGCTAATGGCGTACGGACCTGTCTACAGCACACTGCACAAAACAGACTCGCATCAGAAATACGTGCTATTGCAGGTGCTTTTTCCACCACGCCACCCGTCGGCCTTGGCAGCTATGAAAGAAATATTAAAGCAACTCCTTCCCCACATATATGTTGGAAGCACCAGGCCCTGGCGATCAAATCCAGTGGGGTGGTTGGAGCTGGAGTATATGCGAAATGACCAAACACTGAGTTTTCAAACAGATTGGATTGAAATATGGTAGACATTTCAGGCGGTAACATATGCTATTGAGTTTTATGTAAGGAAGCTAGAAGAACAACACTTTAGTCGAAGGTCAATTAAAGTATTTTCAGATAGTCCAGTCTCGCTTATCCAACCGTTATGTTAGAACAGTAGGCACATAATTATAAACACAGCCTTGGCAGAGGACTCATTGCTCTAGCACTAGCTGGTATTACCATTACTAATTTACTCGAATGACTTCATAGCATGCCCCAAAGATAAAAGGTGACAGATAGAAAACCAGAGTTGAGTAAATAACGCATCAGAACCCTGGTTGCATACATGCATAGACTTGCTTTGCTTGACCTGACATAGGATGCAGAATACCGGCTATGCTTGTAAGATTAGGAAACTGCGCAGAACATAATGTTATGTGCCTGACGCTGCAAGTATTATGCAGGTTATACCTGGTAAAAATAAACTACGCTTTAACCGACTTAAAAACAAACTCTTCGACCAATACTGTAAGCATTGTCAAGAGGATGAATTTGTTATGGCGAATTTAAAAAACAAGGTGAGAACCATAGTAGCCCGTAGGTCGCGGTGGTAGGGTCTGAGCTAGACCTACTTGCTTTTAAATCTATCTAGCCTCACCTACCCGCTCCGAGGTATTCCTGTATCCTACACATTCTAAGATATATTCATTATCACCAAAATAATTAGAAAGAAATTGAATACAGCCGAGTTGCCATTAATTACGGTTCCAACTGAGAGCCGAATGACAAAGGCAAACAAACAAGCTATAAGTTGAAAAATGCGAAGACCCAAAAAATTGGATACAAAGTCAATTTTTTATTATAACTATAATTATTATTATGTTCCATTAGAAAAGTTTATCAGTTCAATAATTTATTCGTATCTATACCCTAGTGTTTTACTTTTAATTTACAAACCGCAAAATAGGAGGGACTTTAAAGCTCTAAATTTCCATACATCATCCCCTGAATTTTAGAATATTAAAAAGACTCTTATTAAATATATAGATGCTGGTAATTAACTTACTGAACTGTTTTCAATATCACTAGCAATAAATCATTGCCATTGGGGAATATTGCACAAAAATCATTTATTACGTAACATTTAAAACGGGTCTATAAAATTTGTGAGCAATATCACGTAATCATTATACATATCACGTGGCTGATGCGGAGGCACAGCCACGCTTGAAATCCTATAGGGCTATAAATCTATCAGATATCAAATCGAATAAGCTTAAACGAATATCTATACTGTCCGTAAAAATGAGCTAATATAATATTTATATACACATTACTGGGAAATTTGATTCTTGAGCAATAATGCATTGTTGTTTTGTGCAAACTTCTCGCTAGTGTAGTTTCGTAGTAAATATTTAGTATAACGCAAATAATCACCAATATTCTGTAATTAAAATAATTTACCACACTAAACATGGTTGCCCTCACCAGAAAAATATATAACAACGTCAAAAAACTTTTTCATTGAGATAATAATCATCGTTTTATTTGATTTTGTGTAGCGTTATAAAGAGAAATTTTATTATTTTTCTCGTTTTCTTGTAGCTGAGTAGTAACTAAACTAAAAATTCTAGAAATATGAAGTAGGTACCAAGGTTGATCTTTTTCGGCCCCTCATGTTTCTTAAAGGGAGCGAAACATGATCAAATTTCATAAATAGGACATGATCATGTATTTTGTACTTTTTTGTTATGATTTTTTTTCTATATTATCTATGAATGGCAAAGTATATAAAATAATAATGTTAAAATTTCTACAATTAACAAAGATCTTTTAACGGCCTTCAATTACCTAAAACTGCGTCTGTAGATATAATTACAGCTCAACTTATGAATGAGTCATTTATAATTAAAATAGGATCAAGCAGCATGGGTGTTCTTTATTCTTTGATATTATAAATTTATTTGAGATACAAATAATATATGCTTTTGTTTTCATTGCAGTAATTGTTCATGACGCTTTGGTATACATTCAACTTTTTTTGAAATTCTATCATTTGGGTTAATAATTATTTAAAATCCAGGGCATCGGGAGAGTCACGTTGCTAGTGCCCACCAACCTTTTATTTGCACTTCTTATGTGTCTTTATAAAAGCTAACTTATTATTATTATATTAATTTTGTTGGCGAACTTTTTCTTTTTCAAAAACAGTACGTTACCGTACCATATAACAGGCCGAAAAACATGTTTTAACCCTAGGATTTCTTTTTTTCTACCATTTTTCTTGCAGCATGAATTGAAGAGGATCAAACTTCCTTTAATATGTCATAATATGACCAAAGTATTATATTATTGTTCATGATTATCATTCGTTTGCTCATTTAGTCTAGTATTATTTTGATCGTTTTATATCCTGT
>MU182634.1:46488-77548 GCA_016904865.1 Pissodes strobi | reverse complement strand
ATATATATATATATATATATCAATTCACGCATGACCCTCCGTTGGCTTCGCTCGCTGCGGGGGCGCAACCCAACAAGACTAACTCCAACGTTACCAGCCCAAGGCATGCCCAAAATCAAGAATAAAACAACTTTGAAAATATATGAATTAGCACGTACGCATGCGTGAAGCCTCGAAATCGGTGTGCCCAGATGGTAGAATACAGTAGACAATAGCAAATTGACAGAAAAATTGTAAATTGATAGAAAAAGTGTAAATTGACAGAAAATGTGTAAATTGACAGAAAAAGTGTAAATTGACAGAAAATGACAATGTACAACTTATGTTTTTCTTATTCTATTGTCGTTTTTTTTTTAAATCTGCATATTTTTATGGTTTGGAACTCAACTTTAAAAAATATTTTCTAAATTAATATTCTTAGTATAGTTATATCTGAAAGCGTAGAACATCTCTAGGTGATGGGAGGTCTATTGAAATCTATATAACTGGTTGTCTACTTTAAAAGCATTTTTGCTTTCACACTACATTTTCAGAAGCTTCTATTCGCGACCTAGGTCGGGTCTAGGTCACTAATGAAGGTAAATAATTCAATCTCCTGACAAAAGGTAGAGACAAAGAACTTCTCAGGTTAAACATCAGTCAGCAATGGTTGATATTTAAGGTTAGTAGTGGAAAAAAGCTTCTCTTCTGCGGTTCTGCCCAACTCTATTTAGTTTTTTTTTTAATTGATATTTTTTAATTGATATCTGTGATATCCTTTGAACCTACCTTTGTGATCTTTTTCATAATAATACTCGGTGTTGAATTTTATGTAATGTAAAGTTTAATATAGAAGTTTTCTACGATTTAAAGTACCTTGCACATTCCGTGTTTTATTGCACCTTATTTTTTTCTGAATCTGTGTATATTAGTTTTGCTATTGAGTGTTTACCCCTAGAGGTAAAAGCAAATTAAAACAATTTGAAACTAAAAATCGGAACCCAAAAGCACAATGATACCAATAATTATTAGTGAGTATGTGAGTATGTCAAATAGAAACAAAAAGAAAGAAGAAGAGGAAGACTGAAAAGCACCTTGCTTTCGAACTATTTTGTCAGAAGTCTCTATTATGCGACTTAGCTAAATAATGAAGGTAGACAATTGAATGATGAAGGTTAGTAGTAGAAAAAAGGCCTTTTTTAACTAATCTATGCCCTCTTCCGAAGTTTGACAACCAAATGTACTTTTGTTATTCCTCCCTACAACTTCAGCCATTATCTTCACTTATATCTCACACAAGCCTCTGCTACGTATTCACCCCTGTTGCGTGTTTGTATGCCTTCTGCGTGTATTCACGCATGCCTGAGTTAATGGTGTGATTGACAAGCAGCGCTGTCAAAGGGGGGGAGTATGTTCAAAAACCATTTGAACACTTTCTCAAATCTAACGATTTCATTTTGTACAATTTTAACATTCCACGCCACTGTGCTCGCATTCCAAAGATACCTTAAAAACCTCGGCGATACTATAGCGCCATATCTTGTTACAACGATTATCCACTGCATCAGCCAGTCTAGAAAGCTAGAAGCAAAGCGGTCTCGAAAGCATCTGACCAATCACTGCGCTTTCTACAGAAAAGGCGCTATACCCCGGCGATATTCGTAGTGTCATCTGTTATAACAACGTTTACTCATCTGCACCGGCACCCCTCCAAAGAAGCAGTCCTGCATCCAACTGCATAATTTGTGCAAACCAATCACCTCAATGTATTTCAAATACTTACTTAGACTTTTTGAAAAAACCCAATACTCGCGATTTAATTTTTATTTTTTTATGACTTTATTTGAATAGATATAACAAAATAAATTTCACATTCTCATTGTTACTTTTTCTTTTCTACAAGATGGTGTTATCAGATTTTCATACTGACGTTTGGTCTTTGAGCTGCCATCAGCAACTTTGTTTTTTTAAATACGGCCCTGTACTTTTTATTACAGACTTTAAGAGCTTCTAAGGTCCCAGAATCAATGATGTATCTCACTTAATCGAAAAATTCATGTTAAAGGCATTTTCCATAAGAGCTCATGTGTTAGAGAGAAATAGAAAACAGAATTATGGTAAGATCTTACCAGGAAATCATTAAAATGATTTTTTCGAAAAAGTGCGATACAACAATGAGAATGTGAATTTTATTATTTGTTCCAAATCTAATCCCACGCAACTATTTACTTTGTTAAATTGCTAAAAATATAGCCTAGAGCCTATGTTTTGAGGGTTGACACATTAACAATGATATTATTTATTAACCACTTCTTATGTTAGTTTCTAAGCTTTCATCCTGCAAAGCGTTGATGCGTAAAAAACAGGTTTTTGTTTTTAATCCTATTAAAAATCTATTTCCCTTTCTCTAACACATGAGTTCTTATGGAAAATGTCAGTAATATGATTTTTTCGAATAAGTGCGATACATCATTGGGGTTGGGACCTTGTAAGCTCTTAAAATCCATAATAAAAAATCCAGGACCGTATTTAAAAAAACAAAGTTGATGATGGCAGTCAAAAACGAAACTTCGGCTGAAAAATCTGATAACACCATCTTGAGGAACAGAAAAAGTAGCAATGAAAATGTGAAATTTATTTTCTTATATCTAATCAAATAGAGTCACAAGAAAATAAAAATGAAGTCGCGAATATTCAATTTTTTTCAAAAATCTTCGGAAGTATTCGGATTTTTTAAACTTGATCAGCATCAAACTGCGCAACTTTGCCTCCATTTAAGCGACCTCGTATCTCTTCTAGTTTCCAAGATCCCAATGATGAGGCTCGAATTTGGGACACCCTGTACATAGTAGCTTATAGGTGGATATTAAGGTAATATTTATCCTGCTATTATTGATTGTACATTGCTGTATTTCATCTCAAAGTTATCTCAGCTAACCGAGCTCATACGTACCTGTTCCGCAGGAACTTAATGAACATTTAAGTGTATATAGCTGTACGATACCGTTTATAATCATGAACTAGTTTAAAATTACAACTGTATATGAAATGCTTTAGTTTTTAAGAGTATTATTCTTGTGATATTCTGCAAGGTCGATACTTTGCATCGATATACTTTATATTGTAGTACTGACTACGTACAATAATTCAATGCTTATATTTTGTTTATTTATGAGCTTCCAGTTATTTTCAGGTAAAATGAGTTATTAAAATAATTATATAATGCTGCAGGTTTTTGTTTTATTTACAAAAGAGAAGTAGCCCTTATGGTAAATTTAGTGCCTAAGAGCACTCTCTGTTTGTTTAGAAAATCGACCAAGATCGATTCTAGAATCGTAGAAGTCTAAATTATGAATGAAGTTAAGCAAAAGGTTGCAATTTGACACAAAATAAAACAAAATATGTGACAATGATAAAAACAAAATAGTGGCGAACGAGCACTGAGTAGGAAATTAAAAGCATACACAAGTTTGGAAATAAAAATCTGAACGGAATGAATGCATCGTTCCTGCGAAGTAAGCTCTAAATAAGAAAACTGCAAACAAACTACGGACATATCAAAGATCAATGAAAGAAAACCTCTTAGCGGATCCAAAAACAAGTAAGAGGATAAGTGCGGATATAAATAAAACACATGGCATGAAAAGATTGTATTGCTTATTTTGCTGAGGCAATGACGGTAGTACCATGAATATAACAGCACAGCTGATTGATGCCAGGTGGTACAAATCAGGTGCAAGTGAGAGGATTTTATTTGGAATTGATTACAGAAAAAGATAAAGGAAGAAGCAACGATCGGGAAACAAAGAAAGAGATAAATAAAGTCCCAAAAAAGTCACAACCAGACAAAGATCAGTTAAGAGTTGCTTGTAATAATCATACCTTAATAATTTAGAGGCATAAGATTGTTGATAGGTCCAGTTAATACCAATTTGAGACAATAAAAATCAGAACTTCGAGAGGCGAGTTAGTCTTAAGTAAATGTCCCCTATTATTTAAGTAACTAGGTGACAAACCTAACGGTTATTACTAAACCTTGTTTGTTGTATAAGCAACACACGGAAACTACAAATCATATCTTAAATAAATACTTCTGCTTTAAATTAATTAAATGTATTTTTACTTCTGCAATATAAAACAGTATTTCATGAGGCTACATCATAAAACAAATTTCCCAAGGCGGTATAGAGTTTTTATCACTTCTCTTTTTGGACCTACGTTAATATCCGGGCTGCTTATACCCACCTAAATTTAGCTGGTGACACAATAGGAACATAAAAATTTTCAAGCCTTTCGTTATTCTAGCCGTTTTGTTGAGGCTTGACAGTTAATTTCAGGAAAGAATAGGTTGACAATTACATATTTTGAAGTAATAAGTCAGAATTCCTGTTGCAAAAATTCCACTAGTTTTAAGTAACTATAGTCAAAATTATATTAGGACCTTTTCTCTTCAAAAGTTCAAACAAAGAGCTTAATTGTACAAATGGTATATTGGAAATTAATTTCAACCTCAAGAGTTATCATTATCAGCTAATTTCGCGTAAGCAAAAATACACGGAGCTTAAATGTTGAAACAAAACTTAAACTAATATGATTTTGATAATACTGAACTGTAACAACAATTACCTACTGTAATTTTGTTTTAATAACAATTTAATAATAATATATTTTTTAATATAATTTTAATTAATTATAATAAAGTTCTTTAAAAGCGACATTGTGTTTTAATGTATGTTTAGGTTTGGTTACATCATGAGATAATTATTTAGGGTTCTTAGTTTATCTTAATTTCACTCAGCACTTTAAGGCATTATAACTATTTATCTTTAAAAATCACGACTTAAAATTTTGACAGATCTATCGTAAATTCGACTTTAGTACCTTTTAGGTGGGTATCCCCAAGAAGCAGGTTCCTGTGAACTACACTTCCTGAATTGGGTCTGAAGATTAGGATATGGTTAGAACCTCTACCACGTCTCTGTGGACTGCAATAGGTTAGTGCGAAACAAAAACCTATCGGATTGATGGTTCGCTAAAATCAGGTCATTTTAAATTTAAGCTTTATAATTTTCTGCGTTATTCGTTCGCGTTGCTTATAATTTATGTTGAATGTTTACATAATATCTTCCAAGTTCATATTCAAACTTAGGAGGGTGATAATTAATTAGAAGCTTAAATGTCTTTAGTAGTTCACAATATGTAATATTTGTTTGACTGAAATTTTAATAATGGGTCGCTGATTTCCTATTTTTTATTTCACTGAAAAAAGTGCAATCTTCATTTTCATCCAATACACCTGCTAGTGTCGAAAAATTCATAAATAATGAAGGAGATATTATTTTACAAAGCGCATTAAGCCGCCGCGCGCCGTTTTACGATATCAAAATTAGTTTTACGATAAAGAACTTATACTAGATAAACGGACAGAAATCTCTTGGAAGAAAAAAAGTTGGCTCTTTACAATGCTGATCACAAGGCTTTTTAAGTTGAAGAAAAGGTCCATGATGAATTTAATATAACCAGTAAAAGATTTGCTCGGCAGATAAAAAACTAGCGGGAAAAACTATGGTCAGACATCATATACGGTGCACAGAGAAAACTTGAAAGCTATAATCATATCTCACCTAATACAAAATACAAAATCCATTCTTGAATAATTTTTTAAATCAATAGGATCTAGTTTAAATACTTTTTTCTACACGCATGTTAAGAATGGAACTTTCGACACTGTCTACTAGCCTTAAAAATGCTACTTTGAGGCATTTCAAAAAAAAAATGTTTTCTAATTTATTTATTTAGTCAAAGTCAAAGTCAAAGTCAAAAAATGCTTTATTGTAGGAAGAATCAGATTTCTCATTTACAAAGCTTCTTGGTTTAGACTATCCTAAATATAAGTCAAAAATGTGTTTGGAAATATAATAAATATAAGTCAAAGACATAAAAATAAAAACTTAAAATCTAGTTAAAAAAAAATACAGAGATACAAGAAATAGATAAATAGAAAAAATAGATAAACAGAAAAAACCACGACCAAAACTACATAGTTAACAAACAACAATAGCAAAAATTTATTGTATATTAATATCATTATCACTATCATTACTATCATATTCACCATCATTATTATCATTCTCAACCACCATTATTATTATCAAAAGACCGCATCTGCAAAGGCTAGATTTTTCTTACGCAGACGACAACAATAACTAAATACATGCAAGCGTGCAACAGATAAATCGAAAATGTGACAGAGGTGAGCAAGCTGCGGTACAAAATTTACACAGCCGCAATAGAGATCAAATCCCGCTCAAAGTAAAATAAAAGTCAGAGACAATGAATTGAGGGTGCAGACAAAACATACTATGTTCAGCGAAGAGACGCAAAACAAAAAGAGGAAAGGTATAAGACTATTCCTCAAAGCTGTCCTCAAAGTATTCCCCCAGTGAGTAATACGCTCTTTTTAACAGCAAAGACTTAACCACCCGTCTAAATTTTTTTAATGGCAGTGATCTTATGCTACCCGGCAAGTGATTATACATTTTTTTGGCATTATAAAGTATTGAGTTTTTTATTTGTGTTGAGTGGGGTATTGGCAATGCTATGATTCCTGTTTGTCGGGTGTTATAGGCATTTGCATGTTCAGCAGAACCAAACTTTTTATACAGCAGACAAACTGTTTCCAGAATGAAGACACCGGTCAGAGTTAATATTTTGTGTCTAATAAATAAAGGTTTACAGGAATCTCTGACTTTTGCATTGCACATATATCGTACTGCACGTTTTTGAAGGACAAAGCCGCACTTAGTTTACCCTGGCTAGAATTTCCACAAAATGATATGCCATATCTTAAGCGCACTTCAACAAGTGCAAAGTACATTGTTCTTACTATGCCAAAATCCAATTCTCGTGATGCAACCCTAAGGGCATAACAGCTGGAAGCTACTTTGCTGCTCAGATTTGAAATATGCTCTTTAAAAGACAATCGATTATCTATGTAAATACCCAAAAACTTAGTACATGTTTTGTTTAAGATAATGTTGCTATCGAGACTGACATCACTTATGGAACAGTTAAAACGCAAGATATTTGTCTTAGAAATATTAAGAGACATGCAATTGGCATCACACCACTGTTTAACCTTAATAAGATCCCTCGAGATCGCATCATATAATTCTTCTGAGTCGTTGTCGTGCCACAATATCGTGGTGTCATCCGCGAATAAAGTAAATGACCCACCAATATCCAGAGAGGCAACATCATTCATGTACAACAAGAAAAGAATGGGGCCCAGAATAGAACCCTGAGGAACACCACAACCAATCCTCAACTCATCAGACTCAAACCCCTGCACTCGAACCCTCTGGGTTCGGTTGGTCAAGTATGATCGAAGCCATTCAAGAGTTACCCCTCTAAGTAAAAAAAAATTAAGTTAAACGGTTTTATTGAAAATAATACTAATACTAAATAACAATAATACTAAAAGCTAAAAAATAATTCGTAAGGTCCTAGGTACTAGTCATCACACCACTCCCCTCATCAATCTAGAGCATCGATCAGACAAAAAAAATAAATAGTGGGGCACGTGAAATTTCTATCAATAGTCAACCGCATATCGTTATAGATGATATTAACATATTTACTCAGATTACGCTATGCCCCACGATTTTATTTTTTGTCTGATCAATGCCCTAGGTTGATGAGGAGAGTGGTGTGATGGCTAGTACCTAGGACCTAACACATTACTTTTTAGCTTTTAGTATTATTATTATTTAGTATTAGTATTATTTTTAATAAAACCGTTTAACTTAAAAATGTATTTTTACTTATTTTATTTTTATTAACAAAAAATGTGAACTTCGATGATTTAATATAAATTGTACGATGCTATTAGAAACTACCTGGATGTAGAAGATTCTAAACATTTAATTTTCAATAATTATTGTATTCTTTTTATTGCTGTGTGTAATGTATGATATTTGTGTAAAAATTATTTTTACGGCACTCTTGTGGTTTCCACATGCGTGCCTTAAAAAACTACTTTTAACACATATCATAAATATAACTATTATGCGAATATTTGCTTCTGTCCAACAACCATTTTCTCTTTTTTCTATTTTTTGTTCATCATCTTCTTCAATTAACAATACTGCAGCTAAAAGAGCAGCAACTTTTCTTTTCAAAATTTTTGAAGACATAGTCAACAATTTACTGGATCTTCTACATCAAAACTGCAATAATCTTAACTGCTGCAGTACGACGTTTATACAGAAAAAGGCTGTATTGCAAACCGTACGATTTTTTCTACAGCCTGTAGTACAACGTACACTATGATAAATCGATACATGTGTAGGGTCTTTATTAGAGTTAAGAAGAAGCTAAACAAACACTAAATTAATCGGGGAGGTGTAGCTGAAATAAACTACAATTGCAAAGAAAGCTAATTTATTTCATACACCACAAAAACTCATGAAAAATTGTCGGATGATTTCTGAAATGAACACTCCTGGATAATTAATTTGATTTACTTTTTATTTCTGCAAGATGTGACAATATTTCAAGAAATTACCTCATAAAAGGAATTTCCCAAGGCGGTGAAGAGTTTTTATTACTTCTCTTTTTGGACCTTTGGTAATATCCCGGCTGCTTATACCCACCTAAATTTAGCTGGTGGCACAATAGAAACATGACAATTTTTTAACCTGGCGTCGTTATTCTTGTCGTATTGTTGAGACGCGACAGTTCATTTGTGGAAAGAAAAGGTCGGCGGCATTATACACGGTACTAATAAGTCTGAAGGCATAGTGAAAAATGCTACTAGTTGCACTAATCAAAAGTCATGTAAATATTATACTGATCACAAAATTGCAATATTTCTGTGTTACTGCAATTTTTCAAAATATATATTCAGAAATCTCTTATCAGGTGTAAATGATTGGAATAGGACGCAAATGTGAGAGTAATATATGTATGGTAGGAAGATGATTATGTAAATATTTATTAGCTATCTTGAGACTATTAGTCCGACAGAGTATGACTTGGACACAAGAATCAAAAAATGAATAAACGAAATAAAATAAACGCTATCTATTTTTCTACTGCTTTTTCTAAAATATGATAGAGATCTAATAGTTTGCTGACTGATTTTCACATATTATAAAACAATAATGCTAAATAACTAAAACTAAGAAGAAAAAATGGTAAGCAATTATACATTAGTAGCGGTATGTAGCAAGAATTTTTCTGTGTTAGGTTGTTCTAAATGAAAATGTCCAGATGGACGTTTATTTATACACATTATTAAGAGAAGAAATATGACAAAGTTCAGTAATTAAAATTAAAAAATAATATATTATAAATACATTCAAGAAACCAACATTTATATCACCATATTCATATTGTCACGTATAGAATATTTGTAGGTCTTTTAGTGCTACGATCTGTATGCCGTGACTCCATGCCTTGGTTGGCGAGCGGTTTATATAGCTAAGATTCGGGATCGATCTACATCAGGTGAAAAGAGACGATAAAAAAATACTTGAGTTAAAAACAATAACAATGTGTATTAGTGATACACTTAATGAGTCTACACTATGCCTGATTACTAAGGTATGTGCTTTAGATTGAGGTATAATTTTTAATTGTTTATATGCCTTTGGTAATTGTTTTATAAAATTGTTTTTCTTAAGAGTTGTGTTGTGTTTTATTTATGGTTAGCTTTGTCTTAAGTACACTCAAAGTTTACACTGCACTTTAACAACTTGACGGATTCTACTTTGAAAATTATCTTTCCAAGAACATAGACACATTTATCGTAGATTCGACTTTTAATACTGTAGGTAGGCAACCTCCAAATTCACGATCATGTGCCCTACGAAATTCAGGTTTGAGTAGGGAATAATATTGCAGGTTACGACCCCACGAACATGTGCCCTGCGGGGAACTGTCTAGTGTATTTATATAATAAAAATCTGCTGATCGTTACACGTTTAAGGCTTATAATCGCCTGCATTGTTTATAATTCCCACCCCCACCAAACGTTGGTCCCCAACGTTTTGTCAAGATCCCTTGTTTTTTTTTAAGAAATACTTCAATTCGAGAAGACATTCGCATATTACATCATCTTACTGTAACTGTACAATACAAAATATCAGTGGTTTTGTTACTTCTGGATCCAAGCTGATCCTTTGTATCTCCATCTTCTAGCCTCCACTGCAGTCGATGTCTTAGCATGATTTGACATGCCATTTAAAATATTTAGGGGTATCATACAGGAAAGTGTCCTGAAAAGACTAGTATGGACATGCACTGGTGCTTGGCATATTCAAGAATAAATTCTATTAATGATGGTGCTTCCAGGATCAAAATATTCCGGAGGTAAACTCCCCGGCCATTCAGACCTCCGAACGCTGGGTGGCCCTGGGAGCCCTTCATTCCGTATTTCACAGACAGCAAAGATACCGAAGCAATTTAGAATTGATTTCTGCAACATAAGAGGCCTAAATACAAACATAAATTCGATAAACCAACATCTACAAGCAAATAGACCACACATACTAGCCCTTACAGAAACACAAGCATGTTCTACAACAACAACAACAGTGAACTACCCTTATCCTGGTTACGACCTACATACCCGATTTAGACATAAGTTTGGAATATGCCTTTTTGTCCGAAGCGACCTTTCAGGTCACCGCGAGAAAACACTCGAACCGAACAACCTTGACGTCATGTGGCTCAAGTTCACCGCCCAGGGATTAACCAAGTTTATATGTTGTCTCTATCGTCCTCCGAGCGATAGAGCCTACCAAACCTTTTTTTCAACACTAGCTACCACTTTTGATTCAGTTCAGAAATAATCGTTCTGAGAGACTTCAATGCCCACAACACCAACTGGCTCAAACATCACAACAAGAGCGACAACGAAGGTAGAGACGCTGAAGCATTCGCTTCAGAGAGGGGCGAATTCGCCGCCCTCCTGGATCTTTTTCTAACCACCAATCCTGACTAGTACACAGTTACAGTTGGTCCGCCATTAGGTACTTCCGACCACAAACTTATTACTACGGTTTGTGAATTGCAACTCATACAGAAGGATCCACCATTGCCTCGCAAAATCTGGCATTACAATTCTGCAAACTGGGACGATCTAAGGGAGTTCTACCTAGATTTTCCTTGGCTCGACGTCTGCTTTGGCGCTGACGACCCGTCAGTCTGCTGCGAAAAGATCTGCAAGTAATCTCCTCAGGAATGGAAGCATACATCCCAAATTTCATCAAGGTACCGTCAAAAGGAAAGCCCTGGTTCGACAGAAGATGCGAAAGAGCTGTGGGTAGGAAACAGCAAGCTTACAAGTACTGGCAGCAAAATCAGACCGCTGAAAATCACAATTATTTTGTCGAAGCGAGAAACGAATGCAAGCGTGTTATCGACGAAACTAAGGACAAACACAATCAAAGGATCAGGAATAAACTTTTGCAATGCCCCAGTGGCTCCAGAAATTTCTGGTCGGTAGCAAAGGCAGTAAGCAACAACTTTACAGAAACGTCTCTCCCACCTTTGACAGACGAACGTGGCATCACGGCAACTATAGCCAAGGAAAAAGCAAACATGCTCGCTAAAATGTTTTCTTCGCACTCTACCTTAGACGTCCCCTATGGCAAGACTCTCCCCACCATATCGAACATCAACACTGCCATATCAGAAGTCAAATTTCATCACCGTGATATTCGAAAAATCCTTAAAAATCTAGATACGCAAAAGGCATCAGGACCGAACGGAATACCTGCCACCGTGTTAAAGAACTGCGCCAACGAACTAACACCCGTTTTTTCCAGGCTTTTTTCTCTGTCTTACGGAAAAGGGATTTACCCATCTTCTTGAAAAGTCGCTCGAGGGCAACCTGTTCCAAAAAAAGGCAAGAAAACCACGCCCTCAAACTAATGTCCAATTGCCTTGCTTCCAATAATCTCCAAAGTCATGGAACGTGTAGTCAATCAGCAACTACCCAAGTACCTTGAGAACAACAAAATAATCAGCGATAATCAATACGCCTTTCGCAAAGAGAGATCGACAGGAGATATATTGGCCTATGTCACTCATATATGGAGTAGGGCAATTGAGAACTACGGAGAGTCTCGAGCGATTGCGTTGGATATTTCAAAGGCATTCGACAGAGTTTGGCATAACGGACTGCTCAACAAACTACCGTCTTTCGGACTGCCAGCCTCTCTCTGCAGCTGGCTTGCCAGTTTCCTTAAGAGCCGATCTCTGCACGTTGCAGTCGATGGACACATCTCGGACACATTCACCATCAACGCGGGCGTGCCTCAAGGCGCAATACTTTCACCAACTCTGTTCCTCATCTATATTAATGACCTGCTGACCGAAACAAATAATCCTGTTTACAGTTTTGCAGATGACAGTACCCTTGTCTCCCACTTTAGATCAGAAAAACCCTTACCAGCGACTGAGACTCATCACCGCAGACAGGAACAGATTACAGCAATTAATCAATACCTGGAGAAAGTTCAAACTTGGGGCGACCAAAATTTGGTCCAGTTCAATGCAGCAAAGACCCAAGCAGCCAGGTTTGCCAAAAAGGCCAATACAGCGGGACCTGACATCATTATGGCAGGGTCGATCATTCGTTCATCCTCGTCAATCGGACTGCTGGGTATCTCGGTCAACAGCAATATGTCCTGGCATGACCACGTTGCTAACATCGCAAAATCAGCCTCCCAGAAGCATGGTGCGCTATTTCGCAACAAAAAACTCAATACACCGCAGCAGTTGCTCTTGCTCTACAAAGCGCAAATAAGACCGTGCTTAGAATATTGCTCACATATCTGGGGTGCCGCAGCAAAGCACACCCTAAAGCTGCTGGATTCCATTCAGAAGAGAGCTGTGCGTCTCGTCGGCGACCCGGAGTTGACCCGGAATCTAGATAGTCAGGAACACAGCAGACATGTAGCCGAGATATCTCTGTTTTACAGATACTTTCACGGCAGATGTTCCCAGGATTTGGCCCGCCTCATTCCGCCCCTGGCAGCTCCTGTCAGACAGTCACGACAGACGGCAAGAGCGCACCAGTTCGTCGTACAATTGGAAACACCTAGAACATCGCTTTATAAGAACTCCTTTGTCTGGCGCACTGCATCACTGTGGAACTCACTCCCAGGTCATCTGTTTCCCACTAATTACAACTTACAAATATTCAAGAGCAGTGTCAATCAACATCTTTGCACACACACCGCTCGTCGAGCGCCATAGGGTCTTCCTTTAGTGTGTGTGCCACTGCCATAAAAAAAAGAAAAAAAAATTATATTACTACATTATTTCTAGATGGCGAAATAAAAGAACAGTTTGTAGAACAAGAGTCATATACAATAGTTACCTATAGTATTCAAAAGAGTATCTTGTCTTTACTTAACCATATTTCATTATTTCTTATTGCTTTATCCATAACATAAATGTTTATTAAACTTGTTTATCTATAAAGACGCTTCTGCCTTTTAATATTTTACCTATTTTACCAATACTGCAGTTTATTCAACTTATTCCTATAATTATGTTTAAAAATGTCGATGTATACATAATTTGCTGACTTTATATTTTATAAAATATTGCTATTCATATCTGCAAGAATGTTCAATTTTTTTAATATGTTTCGTGTCAAAATTTAATTGACATTCGCTTTAGAGTTTTTCACAGTTTCTATCTTTTAAAAAAATTTAATGCCTCACGTATATTTTAATTACTAAATTTTTTATGCATTTATAGTTATTAATATCTTCCTTCTTTGATTGATCATTTTTAGAAAAAGGAAATATTTAAATTATAAATTAAATCACTTTGATGAGTGTAATTAACATTTTATCACCTGTTTATAAATACGGAATACGGACCTGTCTATATAAAAAATATTTAGTTAATAGCAGTTTATCTGATTAAGTTATACGTGTTGACCTATAAAAAAATTGCTGACTGTATATCAAATTATTCGACAGATTAAAACTCAAACTCACACAACAATAAAATGCTAATTGAAACTATATTTCCCAACTAAAAGTTGAAATATATAACATCCGACAGCCTTTCTTGTAAAATCAATAAAAAGAGGCCACCTAAAGCCATCAGAGCGGTAAATCGGCGAACTGACTAATATAGAATTATTAAATTTATAAAACATTACATTTGCTGACTTTTAACGATGGTAATGGAGAGTACTTTTTTGGTCATTGCGCACTACCGTCACTACATTCACAGGGTCTACTATAACAGTCCATAGCTTTATGATGATGTGTTCTAAGAAGTTATTTTTATTAATATAAGTTCAGTTTACTTACCAAACTCGTCCTCAAATATTTTGCCAGTTTGATATCAAATTACTGAAAACTTTCCTGCAAAATTGCAAAGTTTGAATGACTTTATTTTCTTTCAATTTCTGGAGGGTGCATATCAATAATGCCCTCACCTCGTCTCGCCATTCGATTATAATTATTATTTAGAAGTTTCCGAGGAATATTACATCGGCATTCTGTACACCCAAGAAGGCAAATTCTTTGAAACTTAATTAGCCGCTTTACCTATTGAATTTTGCATGTCTAGAGAAAAGTGACGAGTTTGTGTGTAGGACGATTTATTATAAATGTTCCTCTATCTAGCTGGTAATCTTTGAAATTGAAGGAAAAATGTTTTTTGTAGAACTGTATCAATCAATTTTCGGGAAGTCAGTTCATCATCGTTTGATTTAAATAGAATAGTTATTGAGCCAATATTATCGAAAAAAAGTTACATAGCATAGATATATCGAAATGATTAAATATGCTATTACAAACTGCTCTAAAAAAAAAAAATTAGAAGTTATTGTTTAGCAACAGGACGCTGCGCCACTGCACGACATCGAAAGGTTAAAAAGTGTATATAAATAGAGAAAATTGAACTTTGCCACCTATTAAAACAGGGCAATTTTCTACTCATTAAACACTAGTTAAGTAAAAAAAAACTACCGAAATAAGCGAAGCGCCTGATTGACTAGCATTAAGAAAATTGAGACGGTCTTAAAATTCACTCGAATTCTCATGTGTTTTAAGTAGTGATCAATATCTAATTAACAGAATGAATAGGGTTACTAAGGTAGGTTAAGAAAGTGTTTTCCAAATTGACTTTGGATACTTTCCGCTTCACTCACCGCCGAATGAAAACCGAGCTTTCAATAATTTATTTAACCGTGATTCTTTCGGTGAATTGTTGTAGACACATTATCTCATCTTACATCACTGTTACATGTTTTACAGCTATATCAAAAAAAAAAAAAATTTGTACTCCGACGTTCAAAATACTGCTCCGTTAATTTATCACATGAGAATGTTTAATGCGGAGGTGTGCTTTTTTGGCATTAGACCATTATGTACTTTAAGACGCCCCGCAATTTAAAAAGAGTGTAAGATGTTAATTCTAGTAAATTACGAAGACTGGAATGCTGTGAGTAGATGCTAAGATATATTGTCAAGCAAAACACTGGTAAAATAATCAAGAAATAAAACTCCTATCCAAATAATTGTAACGTTGTAAATGTTACGAAATACAGTAGTTCGATTTTCTCCTTTTATTAGTCGATTTGTGTTATCGCTAAGCTTACTTCGCATGACCTTACTTGTGGTGTTCCGAGCAGCTCAAAGAATGAATACGTTTGCAGCATCACTTGACAGGTGTGGTATATATATTTTTTTGAGATAATTGATAGCCCTTCTCGCCTGAGCACTCAAGGCGAGCAGGCAGTTTTCCATACCGGAATTTATCGTTGCTATTTTTGACCATCAGGTCTAATTATAATTTAGACCTGATGGTCAAAAATATATCGCCTGATTGTATTTGGCAAATGAAATAGAGTGTATATTTTCTCAAATTACCGGCCATATCACCTATAAATGTTGTGTGATGAACTGGTGTGGTGACCCTTTTTTTAAAGGTATGTTGGGCACGAGTGTTTCTATTTAATATGTTCAAAATTGTTTATCATTTAACTAGGGTCGTTCTGTGGTATACAATTTCTTCTATGAGATAGGATTTCCTCCTTTTGGGGCTGATATCCGCCGGTGGCCCTGTTATACTGACTTACCTTGTTCTGGCGTCAGTTAACCTTTTTGTCAAGGTGATACGACCACATGGTGGAGGCGTACCTGCACAGGAAATGCCAGTGTCTGCAAATCTTCTAGATACAAGTAAAATCTATTTTGTTATATTTAAGAATATTTCTTATCGATATTGTCGTTATACATTATTTTAATTAATGAGTTTATAGTTAAACGACTGTAGGTCATTTGCCTCCTATATCGCATATATTTTATGGTTATATATCATTTTGATTAATGAATTTACAGTTAAACGACTGTAGTTCGTTTGCCTCCTATATCGCAAATATTTTATTGCTATATATCAATATAGCGGCTTGATTTATTTTACTGTAATTGGCTGTAAAACTCATGACAGTAATTTGTTTTCCATAACTGAAATTTGCAAATTTAATTTGTCGACTTGAGCTCATTTCGTTTACCTGCAGATGTTTACTTCACAGGTTATCTCATTGGTTTAGTATAAAATTTAGTTTAGTAAAATACTCCCTACTTATGGTATTTCATGATTGACTGCATGTAATCAGACCTTTAAGAATTCAACGTTTAGTTGGAATTATTTCGACACAGGAATTGGGTAATATTAATGTTATAAGACATAGAATAGAAAGTAATATCTCATTTTACTTTAATTTAATAGTCTGATGATATGGGTGAAATATATTATAAGAGAATCTTTTCATTAGTTTAGGAGCGTTACCATAACTTCAAATTAAATTGTCCTGAAAGGGTTTGTTTAAGATTCCATATCTAAATAAATAAGTTATTTGGAATCTTGATATTTACTTTGGTAAATTATAGTCAAAATAATAACTAATTAGGATATACTCAGTTTTTTTAACGTTCTTATACAGGGTATCTTTCTAAATTGTATTACCGAATTTTCAAGGATCAATAATCATTGATAAATTTCTAGTAAAAAAACTAGGGGCGCTCTCACTTAACTGCCTTTTAAAAAAATTGAATCCGCTGAAAAAACCTGGCATATGAACTGCCTGTTAAGCAATTGACGGAGGATGTTAGAGAATTAGCACCCGACTCTTATACAAAATGTAAGTGAAGTGCTTACTGGCAAGTTAATCCTTCTACTCTACAGAAAACAAAATATTTTTAATCTAACCTCACTAAATTAAATAAACATGATAAGTTTTTAAAGCAATGTTTGATACATTATTACCAATTATTTATTACATATAAATGAATCAATAATGGAAAATAAGGTATATCCATATTAGTCAGAAACAAAATTTGGACTTGTTGAATTTTGTTTAAAAATAGTACCTATTCCAAAATTATTTAATTTGATTCGACCTAGAGCCGTTACGTAATTAATTTGAATAAAGTGCTTTTTGTAGCCTTAGTTGCAGTACTGACATAGTTTTTGCAATCAAGGCAAAATTGCTTAGTTCGAGTAGTTCGAATTTTTTTGGATCAGCGAGAAACTTTTTTTTTATATTACTGAATTTTTTTCAGTGAAGTGACCTAAATTTATTCATTTTGATAGTTGCTATGGACAGTGTTTATTTATAATTGCAAGGATGTTTGAGTTAAAAAATAATTAATATTTCAGAAATCAAAGTAAAAAGTTCAAATATTTTATTAACATTGTAACAAACCCAGAGTTCATACCGGTCAAGACGAGCAAGATCCTCTAAGAAATCCTTGTCAACTCGATTTTCTCTGTTGTATAAAATGTTGAAAGCTTTTACAATTATTCTCACAATTTATGGTACAATAAACTGCTTCTTGAGTAGTATAAATCGGATTGCATGTACAGGGTGTCCAGTTTTCGTGTGTTTTTCTATGCTAGACCCCTTATTATAAAAGATAGAAAGATGCGGTTTGCGGCTTACTGTTCTATTTTTTTGTGAAACTTTCATTGCCGTAAACCAAATTTATACAGCCTGCTTGGTTTGTGATATACGGGGCGAAATTGAAAATCATCATTTTTTTCAGCCTCGCCTGTATTTCGATAATTTGATAAGCTTTCGATAAGGCAAAAACGGATTCTGATAGATTTTTTTATGTAGAATTCAGTGGCGTACTCAGTTTTTTTCCAGGTGTTACGGATTTTTAGATTTTGGCCAAACTGAATTATTTTTTAATGGAACACCCTGTATATTATTTCCTTATCTTACTCGCATCCTTAAGGGCTTTTCAAAAGTATATAATACTTTATGTTTATTTTTAGGAAAAGTTTAAAATTTTACATTTTTCGTAAAAAATATAGGTTTCCTTTGTAGTGAGCCGCCACTGTAAATGAAAACGAAATGTATAAAATTATTTTGATTATTTTTTCAGGGTGGGTGGTCACTAAGCTTTAAAATATACTCCTGATAATAGTAATAACATATTTATTCATTTAGTTTTTTTTATTACATTTTCTATAATAAGTCATAGAAATTGCTCAAATTGCTCCCCATTATGTTCGAGACACTTTTGACATACTGTTCCGATTCTTCGTAAAGCATTCAAAATCGTCACTGGTCGTCCCTGCAAAAGCCTAAATGTCTGGTGTGTGGCTTCTCGAAGTTGATCAATGTTTTGGTATCGCCTCTTATAAATTTGGTTTTCTATATACCCCCACAAAAAAAAATCTAATACAGAAAGATCAGGTGACCTTGGTGGCCACCTGACAGGACCATTTGTACCAATCCATTTGTTGGGGAGAACGGCATCTAAATACTCCCTCACTATTTGGGAATTATGACTCGGAGCGCCATCTTGCTGATAATATATATTATTCAGATAGGCGAGAGGGACATCTTCTAATATTTCCATCAAGGCGTTCTGAATTATAGCCAGGTGTTTATTTCCTGTTAAAGTCCCTTCATAAAGAAAATATTTAAGTCTAGTACCAAAAATGAAGCACGACACGCTAAATCCAAAGCGTCCTTGGCGCTCTCTCGGATAAATTACATGCTCATTTTCTTGACACCAGTGTCTCGAATTATGCCTATTCTGAACCCCAGCGCTCGTAAAATAAGCCTCGTCTGACCATACCACCATTCTTTCAAAATGTCTATAATCTTGCACCATTTGTAGGTACCAATTGCAGAAATTTATTCTACGTTGTGCATCACCGGGGTGCAAATGTTGGACGAGTTTATATTTGTAGGGTTTGAATTTATGTTTCCTAAGTATTAGTTGCGTTCTTGATTTTTTTACCCCCACTTCCTCATAAAGTTTTCTGCATGACGAGGTTGGATTTGCCGTAACGAAGGCCACAACATTTGTTTCGTCTTCTTCCCTGTTTTCCTTGTTGTAAGACTTTGGCCTTGGTTTGTTGAATGATCCGTACTCAATAAGGTTATTTTGGATTTTTTGAAAAATTCTTTTATCTGGTTGCTGTCTCTCTGGATATCAACGAACAATGTAAAGAGATTACGAACATCTGATAATAAATATTGATATTTAAATAGTAATATCACAGCTTATTCATTACCTACTAACTACTCATCATGCGGCGGCATCCTTTGATTCGGGAAAGTCGAGTGAAAATTTTAGAAGAGGGCCATGACTTAATATTGTTTTAAACGTCTGGGCATCTGAAAAATACTTTTGACAGTTCGTTTAATTTAAAATATGACGTTTTATCGTCTAAAATCCGTTTAAAAACGATTTTAAATGGCAAAATTGTATAAAAATCCGAAATTTCCGATCTTTCTAGGGCAATAGCCGTAGCTTCGGACGAATTTGTCGTGGATTTTGAAGCGGATATTCATTTTAAATTCAGTTCGCTTCGTGTCATTACATTGCCTAAAAAATCACGAGACCGTGGAACTGAACCGCCCAGGGCACTGCCACGTAGGCGCAGTGCCCTACACTCCAACTTTCCAATTTCGGTAGAGATGAGTAGCTGGTAGTGTATAAGCTGTGGGAATATCTAATTACTAGCTTTTAATATTAAATATTTCTATTCAATGATTGGGAAAATTTACCTGTTAAAATACAGCTCCGAGGCTTCATTAGCATCTTCATAACATTGGATAAAATAAACATACATATCGTGCTTTTCGTAATTTTCGAATTTATTATTTTGTGCCATAATAAGCTTTTTAAGCACTATAAATGGCAAAATAAAAGTTCCAAATTAGCTCAGACACACGCCAATATTTAGCAGATGTTAAGAAAATTCTAAATGTCGCATTTATATTTTTGTTTTCCGTCATCCATGGCAATCCATGATAATGCATTGATATATTATGCTGGGCGGCATCGTTAGAGGAAGCGAAGCTGATATGACTATTTTGAGTATTAAAAAACGTAAGGATATAAAAAATACAGATTTTTTTAAAACAGTGTTGTGTCGTTAATTACTGCTCATAAAATTCATATCCCGATAATGCTTATGATATATCGGAGGGCAATTTATACGTCTTATAATAAAATAAAAAAAATAATGAATAAATATGTCATTACTATTATCAGGTATATTTTAAAGCTTAGTGATCACATACTATAAAAAATTAAACCAAATAATTTTACACATTCCTTTTCATTTACAGCGGCAGCTCACTACAAAGAAAACGCATATTTTTACGAAAAATGTAAAATTTTAAACTTTTCCTAAAAATAAACATAAACAATTATATATTTTTGAAAAGCCCTTAAAGAAATGAATAAGATAAGAAAATAATATACAGGGTGTGCCATTAAAAAATCACTAAGTTTGGTCAAAATCTTAAAATCCGTAACTCCTGGAAAAAAACTGAGTATGCCACTGAATTCTGCATAAAAAATCTATCAGGATCCGTTTTTACGTTATCGACATCTTGTCAAATTATCGAAATATAGCGGAGACTGAAAAGATTATGATTTTCAATTTCGCCCTGTATATCACAAACTAAGGAGGCTATGAAAATTTGGCTTACGGCAATGAATTTTTCACAAAAAAATAAAGCAGTAAGCCGCAAACCGCATCTTTCTATCTTTTCTAATAAGGGGTCTAGCATAGAAAAACACACGAAAACTGGACACCCTGTACTTACTCTAGAATCAGATATTAGTTCTGTTCTATTAGTAGTGTTAATTAAATCAATCAGAGACTGAGAGTTTTATGTTAGCCTAGTACCGTATATAATCGCTTGCATGAGACTGAACGATTGGTGGATATCGTATATCAATTATAATCTTAATCTATGGTCTTTTGAATAAGAAATTCAAATAAAAATTACCAGTAGAGAGAAAAATTTCACATATTTTTAATAGATCTGGTAATATGTATAATATTTATGTTTATAGTAGAGAAAATTTAGTGGTCGATAGATAATACCAAATATTACTACATGTTCTTGCACCTTAGCCGTACCCAGAGCTGATCTATTCTATTACTAATGTCCGTTATATTAAATAATTTTGGCCCGAGATTATTTTGTAGTAAGCGACTGAGACTTATCACCGTCGACAGAAGCAGATTACAGTAATTAATCAAGAGCTGGAGGAAGTTTAAACTTTGGGCGACAGAAACTTGGTTCAGTTCAAGCAGCAAAGACCCAAGCAGACACGTTTACCAAGAGGGCCAATACGGCGGGCCCTGACATCATTAGGGCAGGATCGACCATTCCTTCATCCTCGTCAATCGGATTACTATAGATGTCGCGGTCAACAGCAATATGTTCTGGCATGACCACATTACTAACATCGCGAATTAGCCTCCCAGAAGCTTGGTGCGCTAATTAGCAACAAAAAACTGTATACACCGCAGTAGTTGCTCTTGCTCTACAAAGCGCAAATAAGAGCGTGCTTAGAATATTGCTCACACATCTGGGGTGCCGCATCAAAGCGCACCCTTAAGCTGCTGGATTCAGTTGCAGACATGTGGCAGAGATGTCCCTGTTTTACAGATACTTTTACGGCAAGTGTTTCCAGGATATGGCCCGTTTCATCGCGCCCCTGGCAACATCTATTAGACAGTCAGGACTTACGGTTCATAACGCTTCAAGGATCCTAAGTGCCACGTTTTTTTTTCAGCGCGTTCATTATCACCCATTAATCGATAGCTTTTACTATTTTTCACTGCCAGGATTTTAGATCGGAAGCAGCAAGTTCAAGAATTATTTTGTTAAAAAATGGTTACTTTGGACCCAGAGGTGCTTATGTCCTAAGGATAGATTCCACATTTTCTCTGGCCATATTTCCTTGCTTATTAACCCAGTTTGTGGAACTCAACTAATTTTGCAGTAAAGTGATAGCTCATTGTTGAGTTTAATTACAACCTACAACTGTTCAAGAACCGTGTTAATAAGCATCTTCGCACACACACTGCTCGTCAAGCGCCATAGTGTTACATAACAATTTAGCACGAATATGTAACAGATAGAAGTCAAATAAAGCCAATGATTCCACCATTAATACCTTGCGACTAATTTCCTATTTCGGCGTAAATATACCTTAAAAGTATTGTTGGTTGCCTACGGACGAATGTAATATCGAAATATTTAACGAAAAGGTTATTCTTGGAACGTTGCCAGATGTTTAATTGGCAAGGTGGTCGCCCTGTAATTTTTACGTGGTTGCGATTTAGGCCAACAGGAAAATACATAATTAATTGATGTGCTATCGTCAGTTTTGATATTAAACGATTGTTTTTCGCTTTCGCGTTAAAAATACGCAGTCAAGATATGGTATTAATTGGGTATGTTCCCTAACTTGACAACGTCGCTCGAACTGATTCGCAGTATTAAATATATGGTTTTCGGCAAGGTGAAAACGGGTCTAGCTTAAGTCCGATTCCGATTGATCACCGATTTATGCGTCGAACAGATTTGGTGTTAGAGTTTTAAATGGCCGCCGTTCGGAATCAATTGGTTTCTGTTGTCTGGTCAGTGTTTATGATGGATTTATCGTTGGATTTCTTTGTTCTGCCAGCAGTACATAGTATCATACGGCCTTAGAGACGTTTCATTGCATATTCTAGATGTTAGTAAATTTCGCGACATCGGCTGCTGTAGTTTGCGTATCATTACAGGACAGTGTAGAACGGGCTTATGGTTCGAGTTTTTTCTAGCTTTTTAACATCGAATTTCACGAGCTAGTTGCTGGTTTTTGGCTCGATATCGTCCTCTTTCTTCGGCAAACCTTCTCAGGAGGTAGTGCGTATATATGTCTGATAAAAGTTTGAGAATTTTTAATTCACCCTGAAGGGGGTATACATTTTTTTCGGGCGATAGAGAGTGGTGTAGTTACTAGGTTGCTGTAGAGCAATTATTTGACCGGATTGGATGGATTTTTGCCCGAGAGTCAAGATTTTTGGTTTGTAACTCGCCACGTGCAGTGTATTCTGGAACAAAGTACGCCGTTTCTATCTTCGAGGAATGTCTGTAGAAGAGAGCATGTGCTCCTCAATTCGTCATTACCATCGAAAAACCCTACGTAGTTAGGTAAATAAATATACATATCTTATATTTTGTACATTCTCATTTATTTTCTGTACAGAGGAGATTTATTTTATCAGAGTAGAAGTAATTTCATTATAGTTTTCTAACGGGTCTCAGAGGGGATTGAAATACTGCACAATATTGCTATATAGAGAGTGTTACTTTTGAAAATGTATAAATTCTTGCACGTATATCATGCAATATCATTAAACAAAAGATAATTTAGGCCTGGAACAGGCAAAGCATGATTTATTTATACTCATTATTTTTACAAGAAGTAATATTCTGGGAAAAATAAGCGTATTGAATGATAGTTCATGATACCGTTCTCGTATCATATTGTAGTCGAACACTCATAGCTAGTTCTTTGTCTTTATGGACACCCGTATTGTATTGTATAATGTTGTATAAAGTTGTATATAATATTTGATAAATTTCATTGCTACTTTAAATTTTATAAGAACTTGTACATAAGCTTAGTAAATTTAAATTTAATATTAACAACATAAATGGACAAGCTTTGTTCTTGCCTGGGGGTCTGAACTCTTAAAAGAGCGGACAGTGGTTATATTATTAGTCAGTTCAGCGCTTGTTCTCTTTCAGGGTTTTTGTTGTACGGGAGCCAATTTTTTTTGGGGAACCATTTCTATCCGGAGCCAGTTTATTGGAGCTATTATTTTTGGTTGGAGCTGTTTTGCTTGGAGTTGTGTATCTGGAGCAAGCTATTGTTGTTTGGAGCGAGCTTTGCTTGGAGAGAGATTAAGTATACAGTTGGTTGTGTTTTGTTGGTACCGACTGTAGCCATAGAGGTATGGACATTACCTCTAATACCACTGAGAGTTTATGGTCAAGGTGCATTGCTCTAGTCCGCGTGCAGAAGCCGTAGGTGATATCAGCGAAGACAAGTTAGGATAAGTTTAGGTTATATTTGTGATCTTTTCGGCATAATGTTAGTGGCGTGTTACTGATATTTTCACGCGTGTATTTTCTGCGTGTTATTGATATTTTTTAGCGTATATTAGATTGCGTATTTTAGAGTTTTTCCGGAGTTGTATCATATCGCGTGTTTTAGTTTTCTGCGTGGTACTGATATAACTATACTCGGTACTGTTTCGGTGTAAGCACATCTTACCTATGCGAATTTAATTAACTGCTGAATCTACTAGTGTGGATATATATTAATGCTCATAGTTTTTTTAATAGATTTCTTTAATCTTACAATTTGATTTATATTGTGTTAAATGATCAACATTGCCGTTCTGATTTATTGACTACTCAGTTTAAATAATTTTACATAACAGTATTTTATAATCTGAATCAGTAAGGTTTATTCATGTACAACTGCGAGTCATCTACCATGGTAAACGCGCTTAAAGTTTAGTAGCTACTATTAGACGGATAACTGTGATTATTGATTTACTTGTTGGACTTGGTTTGATCTTATAGATAGCTGAAGCGCGCCTGATAATTGTTCGATCATTCTATATCTAATTCACTTCTAGTATAATGCAATTTTAATTCAAATTACTGTCGATATATTTATGAGCATATAGGTTATTAATCGCTTCCAAATTAAGATCTTTTACCTTTTGTTATATATTTATATCATTTTGATTATTGGAAGTAATATGACGACACGTTACTGTCAAACCTAACGAACGCCAATAAACTTAAAACCTGCTGATTTATTTGCTCTGAAATCCATCAACCAAACAATTGTATTTATCAGTCGTCTGGATTTTAAATCGCCCTTTGGTAGCGGATAATCGTCGATTTTGGATCGCCCTTATGGATTCTTAAGACCGAGGATCTTTCTGTTTGGATCTGCGGATTTGGATACTTCATACTGGTGGCGCCCTGGTCAAGAGTAAGTAATTGACCCACTCCCACGCCGACGAGCAAGTCGGAGCACACATGTTGCGCTGGCCGCATCTTTAAGGGTAGGTATCATCTTATTCATTATATCTCGCTAACACATTTAAAAGGGTTTTACGCGCAACATTTTGGCGCCCAACGTGGGGCCCGATTATTTTGAAAAATAGTTGTATTTTGACACTGATTAAGTTTGATTGAGAGATTCAGAGTAAATTCGGATTTTTTGGAGCGACGGTATTCTCGAAGTGGTTGTGCTGTTACTTAGTGGTTAAGTTATTAAGTGTTGGTGATAAGTGACAGTGTTGTTATACCTATATATAACTTTCTTTGTGTTTTTCTGTGTGCCACACTAGTATTGTTTCATCATGTCGCGAACAATGCATGTTAATAGACTTAGTCAAGATGAGCTTACATACGAACTCGCTGTCAGAGGGATTGCAGCTGGTAATTGTGAGAATATGAGACATCGTTTGTCACTGGCCCTTCAGATGGAAAAGAGTGGCGAAAGCGTTAGATATCCGGAATATCCTTTCAGTTATGAAGAGGATGCTAAAGCTGTGGACAAGAAGATTAAGAAACTTAGGAGGGATATAAGTAAATTCAATGGAGGCAAGAAAAGTGGTGACTTCATGAAATTCCAGATTAAACTGGCCCATGTTTTGAATCGACTTGATCATATGGAGCCAGGGTCTGACCAAGACAAATGTAAGTCTAAGTCAGAATGGGTTGCCATGACTCTTACATTGTTGAAGAAACTTGATGATCAAGCGACGAAATCTGAGGAGAAACTGAGTGTTCCTCCCACCTTGGATATCTTGGAAAATGAAACTGCTGGACCGTCGGGAATCGAGCTGAGTGCTCATGATAGCAGCTCAGATGAGGAGAGCGACCACACTTTCAATGCGAATCTGAGGCGGGCAGTGATAGCTCAATGTTGAGTTTAATTACAACCTACAACTGTTCGCATCTTCGCACGCACACCGCTCGTCAAGTGCCATATGATATCCCTTTGGTGTGTGTGTGCCAAAATGCCATAAAAAACACATCTTCAAGCAAAAATGCTTGTGGTTTCTTCATATGGTTTCAAGGAACCTAAGGGCCATACTTTTTTCCAGCGCGTTCATTATCACCCATTAATGTATGGCTTTTACTATTTTTCACTGGCAGGATTTTAGATCGAAAATAGCAAGTTCAAATAGTTATTTTTGTTACAAGTACCTAAAATGGAGTTTTTCAGGACGAATCATTGCTGTTTCCGGACGAGGCATTAGCCGAGTCCGGAATAGCAGATGAGTCCTGAAAAACTTCAATTAGGTACGTGTGACAAACACTATTTTTTGTCATACGCTTCCAAAATTTAATTTTTATTTATACGCTTTTTGCAATTCTTCAGAACGCCTAAATTTGCAAATTTACCATAATTTTTGAAATCATAATGTACGACAAAGTTAGCTTAGAATTTGATATCGTAGCAACTATTTGACAATTTTGTCATGTCATTCGAAATTTTTGACATTTAGACATATTCAGGAATTTTGGAATAGTCCGTAAAGGTTGCCATGACGACTTTTAGGGACTAGGCCTAAAAAGAAGCATTTTACGGACTCAAATGAGTCCGTAAAATAGCTATTTTTGGGAGCGTATGACAAAAAATTATTTTGTTAAAAAATGGTTACATTGGACCCAGAAGTGCTTATGTCCTAAGGATAGATTACACATTTTCTCTGGCCATGTTTCCTTGCTTCTTAACCCAGTTTTTGGAACTCAACTACTTTTGCAGTAAAGAGATAGCTCATTGTTTTTCTTTTCTAAAATAGCTGAAACTATATTCCTCATCTAGCCTTCTCGTCACCAAGGTCCTAAAGTTCGGGAATGTATTTTTTTACTACACTCTAAAATAAGCTAGAGTCAATATGGACTATTTTCTCGTATTCTACTAGGTATCTACTTGATGTTACACCTTTCATGCATAACAAAATATTTTTTTTGAAAAACAAACGTCCCAAATATTTCTTCCAGCTTAAAATTTTTAGCATAGTTACTACTATTCACCCTTGTAAATGGATTCACAAAAAAACATTGGAACTTCCAATAGCGCTTATTATTTTCCCGCTCATGCATCTACGCAGCCTACCATATCGGTGACATAGAGGTTACTGAAAAGCATTCGTCAGCTGAGAAGAGTCTGCGTACACTCTCATTCATTGAAATCAGTGATGAGGTTTCTTGGCAAAAGGCTTTTAAATTTCCTTGGTTAGACGCTGTGCTTACAATACGGCGGCCCAGCTTCGATTCTCGTCAGTACCGATATATGATTTTTTTTTATTTTTAAGGTTATGTTTATTTCTTTTTAAAATTTGGGTTAGTTTTGTTTGCTAGCGCCCCGGGGCGAGCGAATCGAGCGGAGGGTCATGCGTGAAGCAAAATATTACACATTCTAAAATAGTAAACGAACGCTCAATGCCGGTTGCATATACTGCACGTAAAGCTTTCCATCAATTCGTCAATTCCCATTGATTTCAATGAATGGGTGTGTACACAGACTCTTGCCTGTCAGCTGCTCTTTCTGACGTATGCAGTTAATAAAAAAGACGTATTCTGACATTATAAATAGCTTTTCTGACGTCGCTTCACGTCGCTCTAGCTTCCCCTATCAATAAGATATCACGAAATTAGCACTAGTACGCAGGCGAGTCGTTTCCTAACGTGCCAGTGCGCTAAATGTCTTTTAAAACGTCTATTTGATAATATTTTTTCTATTTTGCAGGTTTTTTAATGAAAAACATTAATTTATTCCAGTTCCGATTAGCAGTTGGGTGGCCATCTTGTCACTTTTGACGTCTTTGTTAGTAGAAATCGCATTCAAAACAGTGTCACAATTTCTGCCATATCATGGCAACCAGTCAACAAAGTAGTGTCGTTCGATACACACTTGCGTGTCGAAATGGAATAATCTTAAACCTAAAAAAGAAAAACAATGTTTTCTGAAAAAAAGCAATCGTTGCTTTGATGTATTTCAAGAGTTTATATATTCCTTCAGCATTCTAGTGAGACTTAAAATAATATTTAAGTTTTGTAATTTCAAAAATCATTATAGTTGTTTCCACAAATATCTAACCATCATAATAGGTATATTAATATAATTTTTATTGAAATGCTGAAACTTTTTTTCGGTCTCTCATCTGTTTTGTACACATTTATTTCAATTCATGCTTCTCTGAAAACATTTTATACAGATAAATCGCGACATTTTAACAAAACTCGGTTATATGAGGTAGACTTTTTAATTTTAACGAAGTCTTTCAGCGGCTTGTAAAAATGGATACATTTAATGAAAAGGTCTCCGTTGCTCTGAATGGAAATGTCAAGCGTTTGAGTTACAATGTTAATAAAGGCAAGGATTACGCACGAAGTATAACTTGATAATATATATTTAAATGAAGGCGTTTCAGTTGAGAGAAATTCGTAAAATCGCATAAATAATACAACTTACCTTGATGAAAAGAGAAATGTACAAATATAAAATAAATACTTTTTCATCCATGAAGTGCGACGTGTAGTTCCGCATGCAGTGCAGCTTATGTCGAAATGACTGCCTAAACGATTAAAGTAAAAGGTGTTTGCAGCAAATTTGAGGTGGCAGTAAAACTTGATAATATATATTTAAATGAAGGCGTCTCACTTATAAGAGAAATGATAAGGTATAAATATAAAATAAGTACTCTTTTTATTCATGAAGAGCGATGCGTAGTTCTGGATGCAGTACAGCTTATGTCGAAATGAATGCCTAAATAATTAAAGTAAAAAGTGTGTGCAGCAAATTTGAGGTGGCAGAGTAACTTGATAATGTATATCTAAATGAAGGTGTTTAGTTGAGAGAAATACGTAAAATCGCATAATAATACAACCTACCTTAATGAAAATAGAAATGGTAAGGTACACATATAAAACAAATATTCTTCTCATCCAAGAAGTGCTATGCGTAAAGTGTGGCAAACTTATTTGGAACAGCGACGGTTGAGGAGCGAAGAGAGGAAAAATGGCTTGCAGCCAATCGCCTTAATGCACTTTGTCACGAGGACGAGGGGAACTTGATGCACCTGTTGCCGGATGTATCGGGCAAATAGATATAAATGTCGCAAATTTATTTAAATTGATAATGTGTAAAATAGATTATGAATTAAAGTTGAAGTAATAGTAAAGCTCCAGTTTGAATATTACTTTTTATTTTAATGAGTATATTAAATTACGTGTTTATCTAAATATAAGGTATAAATATTAATTCTCAAAAAATATTAAAGTTACTCGACAACATCGCCTATTTTTTGTCCGCATTCTTTCCGCTGTTCCAGTTATACTTGTCAAACTTTAGTTCTGCAGCATATGTCGAAATGAATGCCTAACGATTAAAGTAAAAGGTGTGTGCAGCAAATTTGAGGTGGCCGAATTGAATAAGTAGTGCGAAGCTTTCCTGTCGAACAAGACGCTAAGATAATAAATATGAATAGAAACGTATTTCTTTCTTAATTAAATATGGAGTTAAAGATTAGTTTGTAAATCTTCAATCATAACCAAATAGAAGAAGATTGAACAGAATTAATATTATGAGTTACTTTGCATTTCACGCAACTCCATCTCACCCTTTGATGACACCTAGCGCATCTCAGTTGTTTTTCCAATTTTGGTGGAAAATGACCGCCTTCATATTTCCCCACACTTACTGGTATTTGACCAGCTCGTGTCCGTTTTTTTTTGCATGACAGGCCAAATAATGACGAACAATAAGACCAATTGGTTCTTCATTGACTATTTGAAATATTCTCCATGCATTGACTCATGTTTATCATATTGGTGAACAGTACCCACCACCATTTTTTACCAGGAACTGAAATCCTGTGATTGCTTACAGCTTGATCATGCAGATCAACACCTCCCATGGATTTGTTGTAATTCTGAAAAATGTAATTTAGGTTGAGGAACATTAATCTTTTCTTTCGCAGCTGTAGACCAGCGTCTTACACGACCGATAGGTTCCAATGTGTCATAGTTTGTTACCATCGAGGCTCTATTATTATCTTGCCACCTGACGAACAGGAGTGCTGAATCGCTATCATACATATGCTCAAAATAATCCCGATCTTTTTTTTACATTTTTACGTTGATCAAAGGATATTTTCTGGTTCGATTTTCCCGAACAGTTCCGGTAGCTCGCTGACCCCGCTCTTTTAGTAGTTTTAGAAGTCCAAGGCTGCTAAAATAATTATAAAAATATTACATGGTCCGATGGTATTGCGACACATTCCAGAAGCTGAAGTACCACCCTCGATCCCAAAGGAAGATCAGCCACTCCATCAGTAATATTTTTAGCACCACAATAGGTGTCAAATGCGTAGCAATAGCCTGAAGATCTACACAGCATCCAATTCTTATACCCAAATCGCACAGGCTTACCTTTTATGTATTGTTTGCTAGAATGTCGACCTAAAAACTTCATCATCGCTTCGTCGATTGACCCATGTTCATGAAATATATTGCTTCAACTTTTGATTCAGAAGTGAAATCAGAGGACGCAGTTTCGCCATTTTGTCTTTTTTTATATAAATTGTCATTATTGGCTAAATGAATGTATCTCTGGAACCTATTTCGTGACATAGCATTTGATACCACAGAAACGCCTAAATCTTCATCAAGACT
>MU182634.1:0-31488 GCA_016904865.1 Pissodes strobi | reverse complement strand
TTAAGCAAACATTTAGTATAAAAGCGAGTTAGGTAGAGTTTTAAATTAAGTTTTAATCATCTCCTGATGATGCTAACATGGTTAGCGAAACGCGCGTCGAGTGCAATAATTCTGTTTCGGTATTGTGGATAAAACTCCGTTTTAAAGCTAAAAATTCAACAATTATTTGTCTAAAACACGATATATTAAACGTGTAATACTTAATAACTTGTATGTCTTATTTCTGGTAAACTTTATTATGGCCAGCTTTACTAGAAATTCGACCAGAGTGCGCCGGGTCCAAAGGTCACATGCCAGTATCATGCTAGTTTTCGCGCGGGGAAGGAAACGTACCGTTGACGTTCCGCCGCGGAGAGTGAATCTTCTTATCGTAGTTAATATTCGCTGCCCTGAGTACAGTTGTACAAAAGGTGTTGTTTATATTTCGTGGACGAAATTCGTGCTTAATGAGACAATCGAGCCAATTTTGGGCCTCGACTTAATGGCCTCTACCCAAAGTTGGCGCTTTCATGTCCCATTAAAGATACACTTATTTCACGCACTTGATACAAAAATAAATATTCTCCAGTCTTCTTTAAGTAAAAAGGTATACGGTTTCAATATCGCTAGGAGTAAGCGTTTTCGACCTATTTACTACTAAAAATTTCACGGTTTCTATGCAATGAAACATTTTCTGTATGCTAGATTTTATTGTTAAATAGTTTATATTTAATGACTTCTAAATAAATGCATTTATTTATTTTCCTACAATTTAATATTTATTAGCAAATATTTTATGCTCAGTTGCAGCAACATTTAGGAAGTATACATTTTACAAAAACTTGACAATAACTATTTTTATATAAATAAAAATACACAAAGGCTCAAAAAGTTTAAATTTGAAAATATAGTAGGAGGCGTACCATACACGTCACCGTAAACTCATTATTCAGATATTCCTAAATTTCATTACTATTCTTCGAATATGCTGAATATTTCAGAGATATTCTAGGTTGATTTAGTGAAATTATTCTGGTATAATCATTTGCACATGACGCAGGAATATTCTTCAAATATTCTAAAATTCTAGGTATATTCCAGTTTGTTTATTTAAATGTTCCTGGAATGATCATTACCACTTACCGCAAGAATATTTCAGAGTATCAGGGGATATTCCAGGTTGATTTGATTGAATGTTCCTGAATTGGTTATAACTACATGACGCAAGAAAATTTCTGGAACATTGTAACATTCCTGGAATATTATTCACTAATTAGGACACTATCATTCGACTATTCCTTGAATATTCCAAATGGAATGTGGATATTTCTGAATAATCACAAGATTATTCGAATGTGTGAAGTTGAATACTCTTAGAAAATTCTCAGAATATGTGATGCTCGCTGGGATGCCATAAATCAGGTCGAACCACAAAAATGGATATTAATAAATAACAAGTTCAGGGTTGACCTTATTGAACCATATAGGACAAAAACTATCGGAAAAAGTAGATATTGCGCTTCTCCTGATGATAACTTGTTCCACAACTTTCTCTGTAATGACCTCAAACTCCAAGATGAAGTGTAGGATTTTCTTTTCTTCATTCTTTAAATCACAGTCATGGCTTAAATAGTAAATGTCTCAGATTTGCTTACAACAAAGATATTCGAATTTAAAAACACAACATGCATTAATTGTATTGAAGTGTCAAATGGTCATTGAAGATATAATTAGCAGTAGTCTACGGGTGACCCAATTTTGAGCTTAAGGGACAATAATGAGCAAGTGATATTGACATTTTTCTGTTCAGTGACGTATACTCTTAAATAACTCATCAATATGAATAATATGATGGTAAAGAGATCAGGTCGAATCACTTAGTTGCTCTTACTGGTATGCAAAGATAATCCAAGATAGTCCATTAAGCCATTTATATACATATTCCCACAATATCCACTGAGTTTCACTCTAAATGATTCGCTGAGCAATAGAAGATACTCTCCATATCTTAGTATTGACCTATCCATATTCATCTTGAACACACGAAATTTACAAAGATCGATTATACTTTTTCAATGCGATTTTATGCGATTTTAGAACTTCAACGTTGTTAAAATTTCAGCCTTATCCCAAAATAAAGGACTCAACTATATTACTATCAAAATGGTGTAAATCGTAATCCATTACCAAAAGTCACTCCGTGTGTTACTCACGGTAAGGGTAACTAGTTAATGAAGTAGGTATAATAATAATCTTACCATTGGTGATGTTGGTTTTGTGACAAAAACTTAATAATTTGTTTATCTCATCCTGCAACTGTGAACAATCATTCCTGCCGAGAACTCGGCAACATGTATTTAGAATATCCATGAAAAACAAAAAGAAGCACTATTGTGCGTTTAAAAAGTTTTGGCACAAATTGCTTTGTACGTTTTATACGCAAATATAATTTAACTTAAATTTTGATTTTTTTTCTGTAATTAACTATATTATAAGTAACAAAATTAACAAATTAAACTAAATGGAGAGGTCAGTGCTCCTCAACAAGGCGCAAATTTTTTGCGAACGTCTCCCATTAGGTTTTGGACGGCTTTAACAGCTACCTCCTTAAATTTCCTGTGGATCCTACGCCTTAACTACTTTTGATTTTCAGCTAATCCTCCATCTTTCTGGCCAAAATTTCCCTAAAATCTTCGATAGGACGTACCTGGCGTAACATCCTACCTTTTTCGTTTCTTCGTACAAATGACATGTTTTGAGCGTTTATTCAATTTTGAGTCTCTCGTGCTTAGTGGTCAAAATATTATGTTATCTTCAACATGATTCTCGTGTATAAAATCAGGCAATTCAGTCAGAAGATATCGCTGACTACCTAGTGTTTCGCCTCTTATTCGTCCCACGTAAGGTCTGGATATTCCTGCAGTAGAAATCGCGCATCCACCAAAAATTTTGTCAACGAATTTTACCCTTTCTTTTTATTTTATATTGTCTGGGTAGTCCTCTGTGATGTCAGTATAAACATCATTATTTCACTTGATCTCTGAATAATTAACCAAAGTAAACTACTCTTCATTGTCCGTAACAATGATTCTCTGCTTTGTAAAACAGATTCGCCTTAATACCCGGCAATATCGGGGTATCCGCACTAACTCGCAATATTTTAGACCATTTACGTCCCAATTTCCTAGTGGATAATCCAATTTAATTTTTAGCCCTCCACACAACTTATCTTAGGTTAATATCTTGGGTCTTTCACTTTTTGGTAAATTTAAGCGTCATATATCTTGCTCACATTCAGTTATTTTACGATAAAAAGTATTTTGATTCTCGAATAAACTAATTTTCAGCCATTTCAAAGTAAATAATTTACAATCTGAGTTTTCAAAATAAAGAGAAGCCATTGCATTCGTAGCCAACTATGTTGCTCATCATTTTCTATTATTAGTATTTATTTTGTAACGTTGTAATTGTATCCGAATATTATATCGTAATTTTCTCTGTGTAGCTATCCGTTAAATTGTAGTATCGATTATCACAACATTACTATTACGAGTAGATTTTAGTACTCCGACCCGTTTGACAGCAGGCGCCTTCCGAAGATGTGCATGAAAATAGGATATATCGAGGGAAGTTAAAATAACGGGTCTTCTCATTTGGACTTCCGTCCATGAAGGTGCCTATAATGGCAATTAAGTTTTCAACTGCTGGCTGATGACCAGTCTGATGACAATTTTTTGTTAACATTACAAAGCGTAGTAACGCGTATCTTCTGTTAGAGTACCGGCTATGCTGTTGTGAAACATCGTGTGCAAAGCGGTGTGATAACCCTTTTATTTTAAAAAGTAGGTTTGATCCATGTGCTTCTAAGTAACAGGGCTATAAAAAAATACCATCTTTCACCAGGATCTTTCCGAGGGACCACTGCCCATTTGCTTGGGGCCTTCCTTATCTGAGTAGGAGTCCAGCAGCCCTCTTCTCCAGCTTGGACTAGACAGAGAGTTTAATGTGTCCTGGTTATCCCGACTGGTACCTTGCCTAGGTCTTCCAATTACTGAGGATACAGCACATCGTCAAATTTGGTAGGATCAATTTCAATTAATAAAAAATCGGCATGGCTAATATGTTGAGCTTTGTTCTAGATTTAGCATGCTACTACCTCTAATTTTTCAAGTGAAAAGACTAAATATAATCTACCGAGATGCACCTACTAGAAATATTACTTTCAGAGATACTGAGTTTCAGTTCGCTGAACTTAGTTAGTGATTTTAATAAGAGTCATTCCTCTAATATACTCTAATTCTTGTACCGTTTCCCCTCTTGGTATTATTTAAATTTATATTGATCTCAATTTTCCTTACTTGGCACGGTTATATTTATTTCTATATATTTTATTCAGTAAATCCCTTTTAGTTTAGCATTTTGAAGACATTTTAGAAGTCTTCTATATTCCAGTTGCCTAGGGAATAAGCTAAGCGTAGTTTAGTAGATAGTTATTCCCTAATTTTAACATATGGATTGTTACATATTTAAGAAATAATAGTAACTGGGTAATATTAAAATATTCTTTCAAAGATAACTCCTCTCTTCAATTAGCATCGAAGTAATTTATTGAGATTTTTATACATTTTTTCTAAAGTACCATAACCAGTGGTACTTTTTGATTTGAAGTTTAATTGCAGTGAGTACCACGTCTAAATCGTGTAATTGATACTTGATTGTTGTAATTTATAGACTTAAAGTGTCAAAATGAAACATAATTAACAAAGCAATTAATATAACTGTAATTGGAATATTAATTACCACTTGGGGCATATATAGGTCAGCTTAAGTGATATTCCATAAATTTTTTAGCATAACCATCAGTAATTAGAAGGTCTTCTAAATTTTAAAAAAGTAGATTTTTCTACCCAAGTAGTATTTTTTTAATAACCTGATTGTTTATATTCCTGGTGTTTATTTTGGCAACTGTAATTAGGCTATTATTCAATCTCATTCTAATTTTTTTACGGTTCTTCACAGGGTATTTTTTCTAAATTTTATTATCAAATTTTCAGACAGATAGAATTTCTAATAAATTTCATTTAGAAAAATTTAGTGGCGCCCGCTCTGTCTGCCCTAAACCTTAACCCACGCCTTAAAAAATAATAAAACCACAAACGTTGTGCTCTGAGATAATGCTCTGTTACAGACACCCCCAGAGGGTAATGTGCGTGGTGTTCCTGCCTGAGCTGTAAAACTCAAGGGGTCTCTACTGCAGGCCGGAGAGGAGGACTTCCCGGATTGGCTCCTATTAAGACCTGGTCTTCCTACTATAGATGCCGCGCTGTGATTACTACGCGTAGTTTGCCCGTCGTCTTTCTCTAGTTAAGATGTAGGGAGCACGATTGCAGGTTACTCCGCTCCCGCTCTATGCTCCTTGGCACTGGTGGTTTTTTGTCTGGTCACACAATTAGACTTTTAGCTCTTTTGTGTTTGGCCCATCTGCGTCTTCCTTGGTCGTCTGGATTATATTCTACTGATTGCTTCAGTCCTTCATCGGCATATGTATTTGCTCTTAAGAATATGCGCCTAATTTTATCGACTATAAAGTCTTCTAGCGGTTGCCACTATAGGTCTACCTGCAGGACAACATCCTGACTAGCTTGTTTTCTGTTTCTGTAAGCAATTTCATGCAGGATTTCGCTGCATATCCCCAAGCTGTTGAACCATGTGTCAGTTGCGGCCTAGCTATCGTCTTTATCATATAGGCTTAGATTTCAGTAACTTTGGCTATGTTTTCGCATCATGGGATTTAGCATAGCCTGCTATTGCCTCTTGTGGCTTGCATGTGCTTTTTCCACGTCAAGTCACGGTCCGGGTGCACTTATATAATCAGCATACATTGGAATTTGCACATCATTAAATGATGGTATATCATGGGTGAATATTGAGTACTGAGAGTGTTCCAGGGTTGAGTCCTTTGATACTGCTACCTCAAGTATCTCTAATCTGGATGTTTTGTCTTAAACTTTCACATTAATTCTCCGGTCTGTTAACTAGCGCCTTATCATCTTGATGATCCGGTCAGAGTAGCCCCGTACTATTATCTTATAGTAAAGCCCCTGATGCCATACTCTGTCGAAGGCTCTTTCTACGTCTAGAAAAAAGTTGATAATGATAAGTTTAACAACAGAGTCCCTTACTGCACTCTTTATTCACAGTAAACAGATTTATAAAATGCTATTTATAATTCTAATTAATACTTCGAACACTTCCATAAAATAGTTCAATAATGGTTTAGTCCGAACAACAGTTAAGTTACTTATATTACCATAGACTACAACATGCCTTTACTTTAAATTCCGCAAGTTTTATACATGTGTATTTAAGAGTTCTTGCTTTTTTACAGTTTTTTTCTTAACCCCTTTCGTAAGTTTTAAAACAATTAAGTGATAAAGGATCGCAGATCGATATTCTACAAACTGCCCAGATTAACGTCGCAAGTCGTCAGAGAGCAGAGTTTTAATTCAAAAAGCAAACAAGCAACCTTTCAATTATTATTTTTGTAAACTCTTGCTGATATTTAATTTTACATCCACTTATAACGTAATTTAAACATTTCCTTTAAAAGTTTATGACAACTTTGCATTAAGATTTCTGACTTATTTCCATTATTTCTTCCAGCATTAATAAAATATAATCAGGAAGTCGTTACTCAGATCTTCTGACTTTGTCGCATTGTGTTTAATCTAAGTAAAAGTTATGTTTTTTATTTCCTAATATTTAGTGTCATTAAATTGAGAATTTTCTTTTAGGTAATAAGCAAGTTATGATTTTCTGAAATCCATTTGTCTGCATTTTGATAGCAAACAGCTATCAGCCTCGTTCCTTCGTTCCAGATAACAGCTTTATGTTTTTTTATGAATGTTAAATGTTCAAAATAATTTAACGTATCCTACGCACAGGGAAAAAGGATCATATATAGCAGCTCTAATAATAGTGGTTAATGTTACTGCTGAATATATAACATGCTTTATATTCTGAAATAATTTTTTTCCGAAAGCATTGAAAGTTAAACTTAGATCATATCACAACATTTTTAATTGCTATGCATATCATGGCAAAAATATTTTTTTCTACAGCCGCGCGCAAAATAACTAAATACTAAATTCAAATGAAATCGCAAAATCAACTAATGCCGTGGATCCTTATTTTGCGCTCTAGCGCGAACATGGAAAAGGAAATTCTCGCTTTTTCCGTCTAGTGTGCTGAATGGTCATGGAAACCGAAGATAAATAAATGACAGTCGTGCGTTTATTATAGTTTGTTGCTGGCAACCCTGTTCTAAATATGCCCGAAGCCCGAACATAATATGTCAAAACTGACAGTCATTCGCAAATTTCAGAATAAGTATAGAGAAAAATGTGCATTTAATTTTAAAAAATGCGGCTGTAGAAAAAGTTCTGTGTGTTTTTCGAGCGCAAAGTAAGATTGCCGTTTTCGAAAGATTACTGCGCTCCGCTACGCGTCGCGCAGTAACATTCTTTCTCAAGCGGCAATCCGTTACTTTGCGCTCTAAATACACAAATAACTATTTTCTTCAAACGTCAGTAAATCCGTCATTACTCGAGTGTGTAGGCGGCCGTGAAGTTTCGTTTTTCCTCCGCCGGAGCTTTACTTTTCACTTTTCCGCCGGCGGAGGTAAAAGTGTTGTCATAGCAACATAGATACAATACAAACAAACAACAAAATAAGTGTCAACAACTCAAGATTTATTAAACTACAATTTGTATTTATCACTCAATATGTGACTGTATTTCTAAAAATCACTAATTTAGGAACAAATTGGTTATTATTTAATCGAACTTACTCAATAACTGCTTATCAATACGGAATTAAAACGCAATCGGAGACGCATCTTAAAAAAATAATTATTGTTGACAGTGTCCACTGACAGCTTTATGTTACATTATATTCACCGACCGACACCGGTCTAAGCAAGGCCACCTACGACCGTGGTCTAAGCCGCCTTGCGAACCCATTTATCTTAAATAATAATTAGATATTATTACTATTAAAAAGAGATGTTTTTGCATTAATTTGTCGACATTTGAAGAAAAAACAGCATATTTTATTTGGAGGAAAAGTTACTTTTCATGGCTTGCTCTCTATTACCAGCCTCACTCCGTTCGGCTGTTAAACACGAGCGCGCCATGAAAAGTATCACTTTTCCTCCATATAAAATAATATACTATTTCCGATTTTTGATTGCCGGGATGCATAGGCATCTTCTCGATATCTCTGAAAGTGTTCCGAAACACGATGTCTATCAAACATAATTGTATATAACGAAGGTTTCCCCTTATTCTCTTTAAAAGGATTAAAGATTGACGTAACCGGTAATTTTTTTTTCAAAATTTTTTATGACTATGATTTCATAACGTTATTTAATTTGGATAAATTGAGAATATTTGCTTACATGCTTACTAACACTGATTAGAAAAAAAAAAAAAATATTTTTCTAATTTTGGCAAATAATGTGACACTTTCATAATTGACAGTACTTCGATATTTAGGTAACTAGTAGGTATTTAGTGAACTAGTTAAAATGTAACTGGTTGCATAAAAATCTATACAAGATATTTAGTTGGTTTTGAAGAATTTTAAAAAATGTATAATTATTTTTAGAAGCTTAAAATTTCAGAATTAGAAAAAAAAATGTAAAATCGTGTTCTTGTGCGGGATTTTTTTTGCTTTTTATGGCAGTGGTACACACACTAAAGGGGGATCCTATGGTGCACGACGAGCGGTGTGTGTGCGAACATGTTGATTGACACGGTTCTTGAACTGTTGTAGGTTGTAATTAGTGGGAAAAAAATGTCCTGGAAGTGAGTTCCACAGTGATGCAGTGCGCCAGACAAAGGAGTTCTTGTAAAGCGATGTTCTAGGTGTTTCTAGTTGTGATTTTGCTAGGCTCGCCCCGCAAAAGTTCATCCCTTTCACTAAACAGGGTATTTCGTAACTGGTTACATAAATAGGTAGCTATTTTACCATTACCTGGTTTTATTTTAGTTCTATTCTATGTGCTCAATTTATTTATGATTACGCAGTTTTCATTACATTTTAATGATAAAATGACTAAATTTGATCATTTTGAAAAGTCCATATACAGAGTGTCCAATAATGCATTTTCAGCCGATATCGCAAGTTAGGCTGAAGATAGAAAAAAGTTTAAATGCAAAAGGTTTAACTTTTCAAAGAAGCATAACTTGAAAATATGCTTGCCAGTACAAAGTATTGAGAAATATACAAGATTCTGTTAAGAAAACCTTTATTGTTTATGCGATTCTCGAGTTGGATTAAATTGCGTGTCCACCCTGGCTAATAATGTATATCTCGCATAGTTACAAATTTACGTTTTTGTGCCCTTGAAATGTGTTTCTCTCCCAAAGAATGATACTAGAAACTTGGAACATATAAAAGTTTTAAAAGCCGGCAAATATCAGGGCATAAAAGTATTTAGATCAGAATTTGGCTATGCTATTCCTGAGCCGATATTTTCCGGGAAAATTTTTGAAGCAGCCTCATATCTGTCAAACATAGTTATTGATTTTATGTTTTCTTTAAATAAACAGAGTTTCTTATCAACCTCTGAAACAAGCTCGCAGTACACAGGGATCAAGGAGGAGAGTTTCGACTTGCTCTTGGAGACACACTTTCCATCCTCATCAATAGTAGATCAAGTCATACCGCTGAAAAACAGACAGCGAAGCTGGACAGGAAGCTAATAAAATGTTATAGCATTACCCGCTAAAATTAGGTGGGCTATAGAACAGTCTCAACCATTTATATCACTAGCTCTGAATTAAATATACCCTATGCAACTCCATAAAAGGCAAGATCTATATCTTTTATATTGAATTACTAATGTAATATCTACAGAGGTTATTTAGTTTGGGGTTTCACAACAAATATGTGAACAGCTGAAGGTATATTTGCCAAAACAGTAGCCAGAGTATTGGACCCTCCAACCAAATCGTACAGACTCATATGCCTTTCATTATTTATATTCAAGGTCCTAGAAAGGGTAGTTAACAGACGTTAAATATAATTGACTTGAAACATTCCTCGTGAGTGAACGTCGATATGCACTTCAAGCAAGTAGATCAATAGGTTGTAGACGACCTTAACAGGCTACTCTCAAAGTCAGTAGTAAACAAAAATATTGCAGCCTTTCTGGATAAAGAAGATGAATTTAATCAATCGTGCTATAGCTCTTCCCATTAAAGTAGTCCTGGAGCGAAGATAGGTGTTAACCACTGTATGGCAATGCTTCCGTTAAAGCTGAACAATGTCCCCATGGAATAGTCATATCTCTACTACTGTGTGCTGTTCTTGTTGAGGATATGCTCTTGAAATGTTGCACTTAAGGTTTGCAATTCCTAGAATGTGCAGATGATCATAAGGCGAAGAAAATTTACCAGAATATTTTCGAAAAGAACCTACAGAGCTCTGAACATCGCCAAGCTTATGTGGTGTTAGAACGAACCAACCCTACCCAAACTAACCTAAACTAACCCAAACAATAATAGTGGTTGCTTCCACTCCGAAAGGAGTCGCCAACAAGCAAGCAATTCCCTGATAATAGCATATCGAAGCATGGGTGAGACGGCAAGCATGGGGCGTGCAAGCTAATGAATGGCGTGCAAAGGCTAGCGTGCTTATGCGATACAGGAGGCATGAATTCAAATCTTACGGCAGCTATGTAAGTCTTATTATACCTACTATTAATATATGCAAGGAGAAGCTAGCACATACTGATGCAAGGACAAGAATCAATAAACTAAACCATGGCACTGACAACGAAAGGCTGTGGCAGAAGATTAAGACAAATTATACGGTGGTCATGCCCACAGATTATGCCAGTCCAACAGAAAGGTTTGAAAACAATTTCAAGATGGAAATACCAGAAAAATATGATTGGAAAAAGTCTACCAATAAGGACGCAGCTCGTCTAGTATACTGACGGCTGAAAGAATATTCAACCAGAGATAAGATAAGGAATAATATATTAAAATATATTAAAAATCCCTCTGCAAAGCCCCAATAAAAGGTTCTAAAAATGATGGTAAATCTGTTAAGCGGCCATTGTCGACTGAAGAGAAACGATTACGCAGGTCTCTCCAGGAAGAAGGGAACACTGTATCTCATATTTTATTCTACTTAAATATATGGCGGAAATAAATCCAGAAGTTACATGTTACACTGAGGGGCCTTTATCAATACTATGGAGTATAATAGTTGATAGTGTCATAGATTAGATGGTTCGTGCACCGGCCTCCATTCTCTAAAAGTGTTCAGATTATTCGATATGTGCTTGAATCTATAAAATCCTACTAAAGTGTATTTCCTATACCGAAAAGCTGATTATATAACTTTTTAATTCAAAACCTACAAATAATTTCCTGCTTATTCATATGTACAAGATAAATATGTTTACTTTAAATTCTCTTCACATATATTCCATAATCGTAACAATCGCGTTTTATATTTGAAAGCTATATAATAATGCCAAAGAGCTATTAGATTTTCCCCTTATTACGATTTTGTTTTTATTTATTTTATTTAGCCTTATCTGACTTTTATTTACATTTTATATCAATTTGTTTAAATTTGTTTCCAATTAAATAATATGTATTAATTTTTAGTTAATTTGCCTTTATATTAATTTTAATCCATTTCATGTTCATTTTATTTCATTTTCATTTTCATTTAATTCCTTTATTTAGCATTATTTTAGCTTATTTAATTTATATCTTGCTTTATTATTTTAATTTTATTTAATATTATTTTATGATTATTGATATTTATTTTCATAATATTTTAGACCTTTATTTTTAAAACTTTGTTTTTACTATATTTGAATTTTGATTAAATTTTTATATTTATTATTACTTTTATTTCAATTGATATGCCATTATCAAATGAAAAGTAGCATTTATCTTAATGTATATATTTCTATTATGCAGCATCCAGTTCCAATTTTACTATCATGTTATTTTGGGCCAATTCGAAATTAGCTGAAAAGAAGAATAACATCTCGAGGTTGAAGTGAAAATGCAACATACTATTTCAAACCAATAAATTTTCCAATCTAAAAAAGAAATTGGGTGAAAATAAAAACTTATTTATGGGTTTATCCATAGATATGTTCGCTAATTCGATTAGATAATAAACTATAAATACTTACATATCTAATGTATTTATTTAGCGTATGGCACTAACACCCAACAGGTTTTTAATAATAGTACTGCTATAAAAGACGTCTCAAACAGCCGAATGCATAATGATCTCTCTGATGAGAGTAAAGACATGATTCGAGCAAATAGGAGGCTAAGGCGCATTTATGCAGAGAAGAGGACAGAGTGACACTCAACCAACATAGTAACATCCTATAAAGACACAAATCAAGGCGCATAGTGATGAATCTTGACAGATAAGACTTAGAGAGCTGAACGTCGTAAATCAATCAGCCTGACAGATGCAGAGAGCACTCTCCAATGCCAAAACTCCTATTCCATCTATGCGCGGGGCAGAAAGATTATTTTATGCGAATGCAGAGAATGTAGAACTATTCGCCGAAACTATGCAAACCCAAGGCAGATTAAGTGAACATTCCGACGAGGATGACCAGCTACACAAAGACGTCCAAAAATGGGTTAGGAGGTTTAAACAAAGACTTATTCCGCCTAGATGTGATGTACCAACCGGGCCAGGCGAGGTTGCAAACATCATAAAGTGGCTGAGGATCAAAAAAGCACCAGGTGCTGACAAAATCAGTAATCTGATCCTTAAGAAACTTAAAAAAAAAGGAATCGTAGCCACGGCTAACATCATCAACGCGATGATGAGACTTGTCCACTTTTCTGATAGGTGGAAGGAAGCTGAGGTGATCGTAATACCTAAATTATGTAAGGATAAGACCTCTCCAACTGTCTCCTCTCAGCTGTGGGAAAGGCAGCTGAGAGGGTGATCCTAAGAAACCTCAACAACGAATCCAACGAACTCGACACGATCCCCTGCTTCCAGTACGGATTCAGAAAGGGACATTCTACGGAACTACTTCTTCTAAAAGTAGTCGAGATCACAACAAGCGACTTGAGCAACGGCGAGGCGACAGGGGTAATTTTCATAGACGTAGAGAGAGCCTTGACAGAGTATGGCATCAGGGACTAGTACTATAACATGATACTAGGGGGCTACTCTGACCGGATCATCAAAACATGGAGAATTCATCTGAGAATCAAAGGCAAAATTTCTAGACCTAGGACAGATGAGGTAGGAGTACCACAGGGCTCATCCCTTTGGCTATCCCTGTATTCAATATTTATCATGTGTGAATATACCATCATTTGACGACGCATTGTTTGCCTACATCGACACGAAGAGGATAAATACTGTGCTACAGGAGGCAACAGACGTGCTGGATGTAAAACTGGAACATCTTGGTTCATGAGCGCAAAATGCAGGCCATACTCCTCCAGAGGAGAAGAATGGCTGCTGGACCGCACATAAGGATAAATAACATCTTCGTACCATGAAACACGGAAATCAAGTACCTTGGAGTGAATCTGGACCGTGGCTTGACATGGAAAAGGCACATCTAAGTGGCAAGAGATAAGTCTAAGAGAACAATCTATGGTAGATCCCATGCTGGGAAAATATAGCCAAATATCACTGAAGACTAAGCTCACTATGATAAAGACGATAACTAGGCCTCAATAGCAGCATGGTTCCTCAGCTTGGAGATACGCAGTAAAATCTAGCATGAAATTGCTCACAGGGACAGAGAACAAGCCCAGAGTAGCTTGCGCCAGTTGGCACACCTTGATTCGTCAGAAATGCTGACTTGCAGGCAGACCTACAGTGACAACAACTAAAAGACTTTATAGTCAATAAGGCTAGGCGAGTATTCATAAGAGCAGAGAACTATACCGATGAAGAGCATTTTCTCAGAACACAAAAAACATAGGATGGGACCATATTAAAAAGATATTAAATACATTAAAATCCTTTGTATCTAAACTTGGAAATTAATCAATTATTTTTGAAGCAGCATCTTGAAAAACAATTTATTCTGTCTTAATTCAATCAGGCTTTGCATAAAGAATTTTAGCATGGGATGGTACCTTTCTATTTATATAAAAGCTTGAAAATTCTTCAAAACAAATTCTTGAAGATTATTTACGACAGTCTTTGTTCATAGTTACGTCTAAGACTTTCAAAATCTCGGCAATTTAGGGTTCATTATTCAGCTACATGATATAACATTCAAAGAAATGAATATTAAACTATAATTTGAACAGAAACAGTAAGACACCTTTTGTTAGGATTTATTAGTGTTGTGTCAGGAAACATGAAAGAAAGTTGAGCACTTACTAATCTTAAAATTTGGATAAAGCGATTTTCATTTCAAACTGATTTCTGTATAGCATTACAAAAGCAAAACAATATAATATTCTGATAGAACGTGTGTGATAGTGTGTATATATTAATATATAAGGCTGAATTTGTTTTTGCTTTATACATCAAGTAATATGTATTTTTATGAATGGCTTTTAATTATGAAGGAATGGATTTACCTGTCAACGGCTACAGATTTTGTTAGTTCATTTTTATAAAGATTTTTACTGCAAATGACATTTTCGCCATTTTTATCATAGAATCATTAATAGTTGTACGACAGGTTTGGCGAAATAGAAAATTAATTTTACACTTGGTGGTTTTAATATGATACACACTAGACTAGAACATCTAGAAAACAAACACATTCAAATTTTTAACTTTTCTCTGCTTGACAAATATGCTCATATTTTATTGGAGTTACGTTACCGTGATAGCTTTAAAATCATGTATGCTTTTACAACACTTGATAAAAATATTTGAAAAATATCATATTATAGTGTTGACGGAAAAGTTTATGATGACTGAGTACCTGACTTTTCAATTTGAGGCAGCAGCTAAAAGTGGTTGAAAAAATAGTGAAGAGGCCACTATCTTAGTCAATTCGATATATGGGGTGATTCTGTCAAGGTTTTCAGCGCTATTTTAATAAAAGAGTCATATAAGGCTACCATAAATACCAGACAATAATTGATATTTTGAAATTGATATACCTTAACTAATATTTTAAGGAAGCTATTAACCTGTAAAGTAGAAACTGATAGGTTAAAGTTTGACTCTGGCAGTAGATTATAGAAAAGCCCCAAAGAAAGCCCATCGTGATCTCGATCTAAAAATCTTTTGAAAAAACTTCTGCTTCTGATAATTTCAAGTCTTACACTTTTTCAAATATATTATGAACTACTAAAATGCATAAACTATTAAATAAATATCACCCTGTCCTAAGTTTGAACTTGAACTTGTAAATTATTATATAAATATTAAAGGCACACTCTAAACAACGCAGCAGGAAGTAATGGAAAACACAGAGGCAAGCGGCTAAAAAACCTAGAGTAAAGTATACTTCAGTTTCCAAGGATAAAAAAAAATGTTAGATCTTAAGTCTCACGTGCCAAAATAATGCAATTTATAGAATGTAATTTAAATATCTTCTTTTTCAAAAAAGGAAAATGTTAATAACACTGAAAATGTTTTTTTCTTTAAATCTTTTATTAACAAATATGAACTAATGAGCGCCGCGGGCGGAGCAAGACAGAAATATATATTAGAAATCCGACCATCGACCCATATTGTTATTCTAGATGATTAGGAGGGATGTCAGGCGGCCAAGAAGCCTCGAGCTCCGCGTTTATATATATGTAGTCAATGGGAAAGTGCTCTAAGAGAAAAGAAAAATATATAAAAAACATGTATATTTAATTAATAATCTTAGAAAACCAACCGAAGGCAAATCTGGAATTTTTTTGTGTATCATAACAATATATCGCCTCCTACACGAGCGGCCTATAAAATAAAAAAGGCACCATAAATATTACAATACAAAATAAAGAATTTTTGTAAACGTACTATCTGGAATATGCGGCATTTTGTCTTAATATACTCTCTAACCGAAACTAGAGTTTTAATCATCTCCTGATGGTGCTAACATGGTTAGCGAAACGCGCGTCGCCGTCGAATGCAATAATTCTGTTTCGGTATTGTGGATAAAACTCCGTTTTAGTGATTTTTGCCGAAGATTCCAAACCCCAACATAGGAGAGAATAAAATGGCAATATTAATTTAACACGAAACATATAGGAAAGTTTGAATATGCTTGCATCTATGAAAATCAATATTTTATATAACAAAAATAAGCAAAAATCGAAATTTTTTTACATAAATATGAGAATTCAGTAAACTACACAGGAGCGCCTTTATGCATAAAAAAGTTGGATGAATTTCTATATTATGGAATTAGAAATAAGATTTAGGGGACTATGGCTACATAATATAAAAACACGATCGTCTTTTGAATATCATTGAATAACTAGTGTATATGATTCTAGAAAAAAATAAGTTCTATAATTTTTTTTCTTAAATCTAGAATTAGAAATGTAAATATTACTAAAGCAATTTATTAAATTGTGATAAAAAGTGGACGCATCCATGTAGGCTGAATCTATAGCAATTATTAAAAGCAAATAAGATATAATTGTGGTACAAATATCAGTTTTTTATAAAAAGTCGACAAAAAGTGCCTAAACGTCGATTGACTACTAATATAGTCGTAGAAATAGGATGAGTAAGACTTCAATATTGATAGGTAAAATACTAGGAGACAGGACCGTATTGTGAATAGTAAAAATAAATATTGTGTCGTTTTACATACTATTTGTTCTATGTATTTTGAAATTCTAGAATTAGAGTTGTAATAGTATTAAGACAATTTATAAAAACAATTTCCTTTTTGTTACTTGTATTCACCAAGCATCAGTGGAGGTCCATACTAGTCTCTCTAGCAGACCCTCATGGGTGAACCCTCAATTAATATAACAATTAGTATTGATGGCAAACACTGCAGTGGAGGCTATGAAGGAAATAGCTAAGGAACTGATGATATTTTGTATTGTATAGCTATAATGTGGTGTTGTAAGATGCGACAGATTTTCTCGAATTGAGGTCTTTCCTTTTAAAGCATTGGTCATTGCGAGCAGGCAAAGCGAGCGATTATCTACTTTAATCATGCAACGCTCAGCAGATTTTATGATATAAATACGCTAGCGAACCTTCAGACTTTGTGTCTCACCTAAACCTAATCTCCTTACCTGAGTTGTCTTGCTCGAGCACATTGCTCACGAACTCAAATTCCTCAACCTGAGGTGTCTTGCTCGAGCACATTATTCGCGGACTCGGGGGTCGCCTACCTTCAGTATTACAAGTCGCATCTATAACGCAAAAATCAGTAAGTTCAAGTGCAAACTTTCAGCGCAAACTCTAAGTGGAACTTTTAGTAAAAAAGCTAACTATAAATGAAACACAACACAACATCTTCAGAAAAAAACATATTTTTAAAAACAGTAACCATAGACTTATAAACAATTCATAAATATACCTCAATCGAGAAAGCATGCGCACCTTAGTACTCAAATTTTATATAATATAATCTTAATTTTTTTCTGATCGATAGACATTGTTAAATTGTTTCTCGCTAAGTTTGACCAATATACTTTATTATTGTTTATCTGAAGTGCTTTTTTATCATCTCTTCTCACCTGACGTAGAGCGATTCCGAATCTGAGCTATTCTCCTGCACGCTAATCAAGGCGTGGCGTCACGGGATAAAACATTTCGTGACAATAGCTCTGATTTGCAAAAAAACTCGAATCTTAAGATAATAAATAACTTGAAGATGTATTGGTATATCGCAGGTTAGAACAGACTGTATTCAGGTAATCACTGAATCAATCTTCGACGGTTTCTGGTGTAATGTTGCAACGCTCAGTTTTCATGGCTGACTTTGCTTTGCGATTTCTGTTTATCACGTTTCGCGTTTGCATAATAATTATGCACTATAGTATGTACAGGGTTATTCATTATAAATAGACACTCCCCTTATTTTTTAAGAAACAGAGCTAATTTTTTTATCGACTTGTAGGTAATTATCTTAATTTTTTTTTATTAGTAATGAAAATATTATATAGGGTGTTCCATAAGCAAACGCCAATATAAAATTACTTTTTTAATGGAATACGCCGTATATTACTGCATTTTAAAAACTGCAAATTTAAACACATTTCGTGTATAATATCGTATACCTATAAACATAGTGGTGTTAGTATTTAATAAAATTTTAAGCATTGAAAATCAATTTAAGCTGTAAAAAAAGAACTTGAGAATAGCTCATAAGAGAATAAGACGCGACCATTAATTCACCGGTTTGAAGCCGTCTTTGTCACTTTCTTTTGCATTACAAACAGATGCTTTGCGACGCGACGGTTTGACGTTCACTCTGCTGTTGTTTACTTTTAAAAAGCTTTGGCGTCCCAAGAAATGTCTATGTAATTTTGCTGGTTTAAATCTCAGATGAAGCTATGAAGTCTAAAGAAGGCAAGTTTAACACCATTCAGAAAAAAACAAATATAATTTAAGCGTAGGTTAAAATAATTGCTTTTAAGGAATAAAATTTATGATTAATGATTAGTGTTAGGGTGTAGTGTCAATAATTACATTGCATAAACTTATTTTCATATAACGAAATACATTAAATATTCAATATATCTTTACTGATACACTTGAGTTTAAGGAATTGGATAAACCTATCTTGGTATATCGATTTAATTACGTGTGTACATATACTTTTATTTGTTGTCAAGGGTTTGAGATACTGTAGGAATATCGTCAGCCACTATATAAAGAATGTGCTCGAAGTCCAACAAGATGTTGGTATAGACAAAAAGAATTTACTTCTTTCTTTATAAATTCAATTGCAAAATGGTCATCGTGTCCTAAGACTTCCTTCCTACCACTTCGAATATAAACTTATTGTGATGATATGGTCAGAAGGTAAGCATTGATATGATGCTATTATCAGTTCGATATATCTTGTCCCAAGCGATGTTGTTTAAAATTTGAGGAACGGATCACTTCAAAAGGTAAAATCAGGTCCAACTTTTTGACATTCCTTTTTACAAAAAGTCTAGACAAGTGAGAAACTGATAGATGATTCAGATATATTACCGGTCATTACGTGTTGGAAACATTGATAAAATGTTCAAGAGATACCTTTAACAGTCAAGAGATTTGTAATAAAGACGAAATGAAATTATTTTGAGAAATATCCTGAACGGTTGGAGTTCCAGAGTTCTGCCTCACGAGCCGCAACTGACAGGTTGTTTCGAGGGCCAAAGGAAATATTTTAAGTAGGTGCTCTAGAGGTCAAATTAAGAATAAAAGTTGATATAGTCATAAATCTGCCAACCCTCTGTTTCTGAGCTAAGAGGTATAAAAAAAATCAAAAATTAGATTTTCCTTAACCGGTAATCCTTGTCACGCTATCGGTATCATGCATGTTAGATTCTATTTAATATATTGACTTTTTCTGTATTTTATATGGTTTATATGTAAATTCTAAAAATTAATACCCACTAAAATAAAAATAATAATATTAATAATCATAATTTCAGGGAGACTCCCTGTCGCCCTTATGGTTTTGCTTAGCACTAAACCCTATGTCGAAGCTCCCTAATTATACAAAAATGGGAAAAATCGAGGTATGGCATGTATGTAAGTAACATCACGGAACTCCCTCCGGAGGAAGCCTATCGATACCTAGGAATCCCCCGAAATCAGTCAGTTGATCACGGCGCCATTAAAGGGGAATTAAAAAAAAAATTCACTGGTAGACTCACAAAACTCATAAACTCTAAGCTTACTGTTAGGAAACTCATCGAAGCTGTAAACAGTTGGGCAGTGCTGGTGTTAGCGTACTCTTTCGGAATTGTAAAGTGGTAGAATAATAATCTGGATGACCTAGGCAGACTCACACGAAAGCAACTGCTGAAATTTAGAAACATGCTACCAACTCGTCAGTGGAAAGATTGATCTGCCCCGACGAGAGGGATGGAAGCCTCGTCAGCATAAAAAATCTTTGTCGAAAACTGTAAAATGGCATGAAGCAATGGTTCCGTACCTCCAATGGAGTAATAATGAGATCGATAGTGGCAGAAGATGACGCTTTACCAGAACTCCTTTGTCTGGCGCACTGCATCACTGTGGAACTCACTTCCAGGACATCTGTTTCCCACTAATTACAACCTACAAATATTCAAGAACCGTGTCAAACAACATCTTCGCACACACACCGCTCGTCGAGCGCCATAGGATCTACCTTTAGTGTGTGTGCCACTGCCATAAAAAAAAAAAAAAAAAAAAAAAGATACATAGTTATGAATTTAAGCCATCGAGATCATCTTTAAGAAATGAGAACCAATGACGATCGCATCAACAATTGGTCCGAAGGAACAATGCATGTTAGAAACCCTAATCTTCTTAAATTGGAAGGAGTAGATAAACAGTCTTCCTTGCGATGGCTGGAGGACGGGCATGTTCACTATATTAGATAAGGTGATTAGAACGAAGAACTATGAGAAGAATGTGCTAAAACAAGATGTCGTTGCATAATATGTTTTGCTGTGGACGAAACCATCGAAAATATTATATCAGGATGCCCTGTGTTGGCAGACAACGCATACCTGGGATGACATAAGCAGCTCGCTAAGGTAATCCACCAACAACTAGCCATTAAAAACAAGCTATTAGACGAGACAAAACCAACCATTTTTTAGGATGATAGTCTTGGCTTCGAATGAATTTGTCGTGGATTGTGAAGCGAAAATTCATTTTAAATTCAACCGTCTATTAAAAATAAGCTGTGCTGTGGATCTAAATATACTGCGAATATAATATAATAAAATTGCAATGCCGCAATAGCTTTTTAGAAGCGCCATTTGAGTCGTTGCAATCGCGGCCGTCTAGATTAGATTGCTCCTCAATGCGCACGAGTTATAATGCCATATCGTTATAATCACATTCCGTCCCCACATTTCCGTCCTATTTACCCAGATTTACCCTCATACCGCCGCCTAAGATGTTTACATATCAAAAATAGTCATATATGGGCATCCACTAATCCTCATGGACATTTTTTGTTCCGTTTGTATACTTTTCTCTCTTCGGCGCCTGGTAAGTGCGACTTTCAGCGGTCTACTTTTGCTGCCAGTACTTTAAGGCTTTCTGTTTCCTACCTACAGCTCTTTCTCATCTTCTATCAAACCAGGGCAGTTTGATGGAATATGGACGAGAGGAGAGAGAGTATGCTTCCATTCCTGAGAAGATAACTTACATAATCTCTTCACCACAGACGGACGGGTTGTCAGTGCCAAAGCAGACGCCGAGCCAAGGAAGATCTACGTAGAACTCTCTTATATAGTCCCAGTTTTCACAATTGTAATGGCAGATTTTACGAGGCCATGGTGGAGCCTTCTGAAGCAGTGGCAGTTCACAAACCGTTGCAGAAGTTTGTGTTTGGAAGTACCCAATGGCGGACCAACTGTAATTGTGTACTGGTCAGGATTTGTGGTTAGAAAAATATCCGGTAAATTCGTCCCTCTCTGAGATCAGAGTTGCTTCGTCTAAAGGTTAAGTAAGCCTGCAGCTGATGGCGTATGCTTCAGCTCTCTACCTTCGTTGTCAGTCTAATTGTGATGTTTGAGCCAGTTCGTGTTGTGGGCATTAAAATCTCCCAGAATGATTACTTCTAAATTAGGGTGGTTGACCTGCATTGAATTAAAGGTGATAGCTAATGTTGTAAAAAAGCTCTTGTAGGCTATATCGCTTGGAGGGCGATAGAGACAGCATATGAACTTGATTAATGCCTTGGAGGTGAACCTGAGCCACATAACGTCAAGGTTGTTCGATTCGAGTATTCTCTCGCGGTGACACGAAAGATCGCTTCCGACAAAAAGGCATATTCCGGACTTAAATCTAAATACTAAACATTTCAAAAACTACTGAAACAAATATGGATACATTATGTATATTTGAAAAGAAGATTTTAAGCGCTCTCAACCTGTAACATAATATATGAAGTTCATTTTAAAAGACCGTAAGTTTGGTTCACCAGATATATTGTAGTTTACCCTGTATATGCAAAAACTATTTTTCCTGATGGCATAGAGTAAACTCTACAATAATTCTTGTACCGAAAGTTTTTCCACTTCGTATAATAAAGCCAACAGAAGCTGTTTAATTATGAGGAAAGACCCTGCTCGTTTACAATAATTAATACCACTAATTAAGAATATAATATTCCAATTTATATGTATCCACTTTTGTTATGTAACTTTTGTTTCCATTTGTATTTATACAGATTTAAGAACATTAAACTTTGAAATTATTTTCATGAGCTGGTAGAAAAAAATCGTTCCTAACTCATCCGGAAAGAGTTACCTTCCGTACTTGTTAACAAAATAACTACTTTCATCCCTAATGTTTTTAAGAAATGTTTTACTACTAGCTTTAATATCAACCGTTTTAGATAGATTTTTAGCTTGAGAAGTTGTTTTTCTTTCCCTCTTCTCAAAATATTCTATGATTTACCCTCACTAATAATGGAGATTTGGTATGTAAAACTCCACACGAAATGACAGTTACTAAGACTACTTGATAATGCAAAAATGGAAAAAAATTTCCAAGCAAAGGTAACTCGCAATCTTATAATATTAAATTAGCTCTTTAATGATTACAAAATGTACGATAGATGTGCTAATAATGAAAGAAATGGTATATTAACCTTTAGGCAACTATTATTGCCTTCGCTTCTTAAATCTCAAGTAGCGTAGCGACGGCAATAATGGAGTCGGTCTAAACCTTGATTAATAATATGGTATTACCTACAAGTGGCGTGCATGACAGCATGAAATAAAATATTTTTAAAGGAAAAAATGCTATGCCACGTGTTTTTTAAAACAAAAAAAAAAATGCGCAGGGGCATCATCGTTCTGGAAATTTAGTCATTGTCTAACATGTAATGGAACATCATCAAAAATTGAAAACAATTTATCTTTCAAAAACTGAGAATAGTATTATCCGGTAGAACGCCCATCCAATACAAAAGGATCAAACAGTTGATCACCAAGCATTCCACATCATATTATTGATATATTGTAACAGTCCGATTTTGCCAATGTAAAATATCTTTAAATTTCATTTTATATGCTGCATTTAGGGGAAAAATGCGGTAAGAATTATTAAAAAAGAGGTCAATACTCGTCGGTTAACTAATTGGACCCCGTTATCCAATAAAGAACCAAGCGACTTCTTTGTTGTTTTGAGAAAATCGCGAAAAAGGGTTGGAAGTCTTACTTTATTTTAATCAGTAATTAAAACACATTTAAATTAAACAAACGCAAAACGCTTTTATTATATTTAAATAAATCAAGGATTTTAAAACAAAAAAACTTTCTTAAGTGCGTTCTAAGTATACAAAAAACACCTGGTTCCCTATTGTTTAATGAAAAATATAACATTGGAAATCTAATGCTAGACCCAAATTAAGACTTTATGTTAACAAAATCAACATTCTGTCAAACAAATATTTCCAAAGACAAAAAAAACACAAATTAATCTTAGATTAAATTTGAGATTCATCTGGTTCAAAGTCCAAGTCGACGTTATATCCATCTATGTCTTCTACTATGTTCGGATCTCCGACAAGGTTTTTATAAAAAACATGATCCTCTTCAGGAATTAGATGCAAATAGCTTTTTATATCCCTCAGCTTTGGCTCGGCCACTGGTTTTCCATTTAGCCATAGAGGCTCTAAGAGTTGAGAAATGTTTATATTTGGTCCCTTGCCTTTTTTAATATTAATTTCCTTATATTCGGTCTCGCCATTGTACCCTGTCTTTATAAAAATACTATTTTTTTTTCTCTCAGAAGTTTAATTTCCTTAATATGTAGCCAATTAATTTTCTCTGCATCACCGGTTTTTTTTCTGTTGACAATGGCTTTTTCTACTTTATTTGTGCTAACGAAATCGTCTTTTACCATTTTGTTTATATTGATGGGGCATTTTCTCCTACATGTTCTCATGATGTTTATATCGTCTTGCGGGGAAAATATCTTATTTTGTTTTTTAATTGTACATTCCACATCTCCAAAGTCACTATCCTTTGGGAGAAAACTAGGACCAGAGATCAGGAACCTTATTCTAATACTTTTCAGATGTGACGACTCCCTTAAAATACATTTCAGCAAGAGCGCCATTTTAATGTTGCGATTCTGCCCCCCACACGAATCGCTCCAAAGTATAAGGTTTTCAACACCTTCGGATATGTTATTCATGCTAATATATTTCCTTAAACAAGAGCCTACCTCTTGCGCTCCCCTGCCAGCTTCCCCTTCGATCCAAATGTTGAACGTGGATATCTTCTGCTTTCCAGCATAAATGCCGCAATTATATAACCATAGCTGCCTTTTGTAAAACAAAATATTTGTACTTAGTCGAGGAAGAGGAAGCGTCTTCTGCATATCGAATGTTATAGTCTCTATATGTTCGTTAGTTTCCGCCATCATAAGATCTAATTTCATTTCTTTTCTGGCTGTTTCTGCTTATTCCAAGTGAAGATTGTGTTCAGTTTGAACTCTTGGTTTTTCATCTTCATCGGTTACACTTTTTATTTTGGCACTAAAAATATCGCATTTTTTGTTGCAAGTGTTTTTTTTTTGTTTCAAATTAAACTTGGTCAGAAATATTTTTTTGTAGGATGAGAAACTTATTGGATTTGAATTTACTAATTTGTAAAGTCTATACATTATTGGCAATGTAGTTCCTTCCTGCAAAAACTCTTGATCCCCTTTTGTAGGTCAGCAATAATGAGATTTGTAGCGTAGAAACTGATTGATGTGAGCAATCACAGCAGTTTCTTGCTCAACTGACATTCTGTTGTGTCAACCATTGCTCAAACCACGCCGATCTGGTATTGCTAACATTCGCACTTTGCGTAGCGCCGTATTTATGCGTTTAGTGGATACACGTAAAATGTTGATAAACGTATCCCTACAAACTGCCGACTTGTTAACGAAATATTGTCTAGAAAACTGTCGCATTTGAGGATTCGTTGCAGCCACAAGTTTTTTCTTCACAGAAGATTCCGCTACGTGTGTCGACAGAAAGGTAGTTTGCACGTTGTAGTCTGCCAGATTCCAGTAATGTTAAAAAAAAATACGTTGATCTTCTACCGAAATTTTTTCATGACATATGACATTTGCAAACAAATTCAACAAATTCCTTGGGTTTTACAAGTTTTCCTAAACGTAAACCTACCTGATTTGAATTTATTTCGGCTGAAGATGACTGTGACAGTAAGTGTGTGTTGTCCAATATCTTTTCGACACGTTGAGACACTATATTTTTCTTAATTTTTTTGAACATGTTGCAGTTAATATATACCAGCACTAAACAAAGTAACAATAACGTTGGATGAAGTCACTTCGTTAAATTTGCAAAAGAGACCCAAACAACCCTGATTCTAATATGTGCGACAAATAGAATACAGATTACTGATAAAAGGATCCAAACAGGTTTGGATCCTTACAGGAAAATTTTATTCAAATATTTTTAATTTTGCAAGTTGGTTCTACTGTCTCACAGATGGCGCTGACATGACAAATCTTTGGATCTTTATTGCGGATTGTTAAAAGAACATCTTATGGTTCGCGTAGTGGTAAAATCTCGGTTTTTCGGAAATTGGCGGTTGGTTCCTTATTGCATAACGGGGTCCAATTCTAAATTTATTCATTCGATTTGCTGTCAATAAGCTTACAAGCCGCATTTATCAATGTAAATTAATTTAATTCTAAATATAGGTTAACGATATATTTGTATTATCTATTATAACACTGTTGTGGCCTTGCGTAACTATTTTGATCATCCCTTTCTCTTATGTAGCTCTCAGAAACTTTGTGACTACATTTATTTTGGTTGACAAGCAAACCACAGATCGCTTAGGTTTGATCAAGTCACTAAAGTAGGATATTAGTGTAACTTAGCTTGATTTATATTACATTACCGTAGAACAGCCAGCAAATCGTTCTATAGTTTTAAGAATTGTGTTAATAAAACCTGCTTTTAGGCTTCATAGATTCGTCAAATTCATATTTTATTTTCGGTTTAAATATTTCATAACCTTTTGAGGACCCCTGATATTTGCTTCGATGTATTTATATTTATTTCTTCACGCGACAGGCTGCAGTTTTTGTAATATTCGGTTGTTGGATTCGAGTAATAGGAATGTGCTATTTCTTATAATTCCAGCTGTCGATTTAAATTTTTAAAAGTTTATCGTTTTGTTAGGGAATGTTCTCTAGTAATTTGTGAACTATTTAATTTCAGCTCAGTAATTGCGGCTTCTGCCGTCGTTTTACCATCATAATAAACGAGAACTAAGTCGTTTATTGTCTTTGAATAATTCCTCGTATCGAATTATTAGTTTCGTTAGACATTTTCCGCCCTACAATTCCCCCCCCCCCCCACTCTAATCTCGTAGAAGTGAAAAAGACAAATTGACTGAAAACTGAAAATTTGGCTCTTCTAAGAACACCTTTCGAGGCGAAGAGAAGTTTGCTGTTAGTGCAGTCGTAGAGACTCAACATTTAGAATTGTGATTTAATTCTACCCTTTCTTTGGGGATATATTGTGTTGATTTCTGTTTGTGTTTTGACATGACTGAGTAATTGGGATCTAAATACTGCACTAGGTATTTTTCTCTGGAATTATTTTTTCCCTATTGCTCACACACTAACGAGGTTATTGCTATAATTTTTTGTCTAACTTAACGATTTAATTGCTTTATTTGTGTTAACCTTTTTTGTGCATAGTCCGCCATTTGCTTTGCATTCCTTGGGTTATCTTATCTACTCTATTTTATCAAATCTAAATTTTTATTTTAATGTCACTTGAGTTTTGATCATATGGGGAAGTTTATATTTTCTTTTAGGGGTGACTCATATCTATCATTTTTATAGTCAAGTTGTCTGTATCTCAGTATTTCTTTTATTTGCTGATGGTCATTGAAAATTTATTGATAATTTTGGGGGGCATTTGTTTTATAAAGAAAATATATTTTTGCAAGGGGGGCTATGGTTTTTTATTAAAGTAAGGGGGCCTTGTCTAATATGTACCGGGTTATTTCAAGGTTTTATTACCAGGCTACCACTTTTACTAGCAGGCTACCAGTTTTACTACCAGGCCGCCACCTTTACTACTAGGCAACTACTTCAATTAGCGGGCCACCGTTTCTAATACCAGGCTACACTAGAGCCAAATGTATTGCCGAGTCCTCTGCGGGTCCTACCCTCGGGGCCAGTGCCATAGTAGTGCCAACAGGTGCCCGGTGTCTCTACCAGAGTTTGACGGATCTAAAGGATATCGTACAGAAGCATTTATATTTATTATTATTTCTTTTTTTTTGTAATTTGTTATAATGAATTTTGCACTATAGATTGTGCCTCAAAAGAGCTAAGTTTCATTAAATCATTTATTTTTCTTGCCGATTAATAATAGTTTCTAATATTTGAATATAAATCAAGCATTGACAGCCAAGGTTTCAATAGTTTTATTCTAGTTTTATTCTTTTTATTAATTTATCGCGTCATTTGATTTAATTATAGTGGCCATTCATCGATACATATTATTATCGCTATATTTATAATTGGTGCAGCTACTAGCGCACGCATACATATATGTAATTAGCTTAGTTAACATCAAAGTGATCACCTCGGTTTTTAGCATTTACCGCATTTAGTTGTAAGGCATATTGTACCGAGAGCTCACTACAGATTTGGCCTCCGTACAATTACCATATTGTACCAATTATTATTAGTTAAATTTAATAGTCATTTGACATTCTTTTGTCTTTAACTTGTGTAACAGTATTCTTGCTGTGTTGTCAAAAAAAAACCTTAGTAGCAAATATTCCTTAAATTATAGATTGTGTTTTCTTGTTTTCTTGTTACGTTGAGATTGAGTACCTTTTAATTTAGTAAGCGGGCCTAGCCACCCTGCACAACACTCGCGGAGCTTTTTCAGTTTAGTTCAAAAGAACTGGTGGTGCTCTGACGACCCCACTACCGGGGCCGGGCATTTGCAATACGACTCTCCGGGGCTCGGTTTCTTTTTAATTGAAAATCTTTACTTTTAACTTCAAGAAGAAAAACGTGTTGCAATATAATCGAGCTTGGAGGTATCTTCGAATCTTGAAGGCATCTTCGAATGTCGCGCGACGATTTACTTCTGACCAACGATGATTATTGTAGAAATTATTGATGCCGTCACGAATAAACTGAGCTTAATTTGCTCTGTTTCAGAAACAATTATTGCACTTGAAAATATTTCGGTTTTGTAGAACTCTTCTGTTAGGAAACACTCGATTTTGAAATAGTTATTCTTTATTATCAAATAGTAGATCAAGATTTTGAAATAGTAAATCTTGGCGTTGATGTCATGGTCAGGAATTTATGGCGCGGTACGTCACAGGTTGCTACTTCCTCATATAAGCCATAGCTCAAGTCGTCGAAATTCGCTACATTCGCGGCATTTTGCTATTGGCTGCACAGTAGCCGTCTGCGCAAATCTGGCAAAAGTGCCCTCATATACAGTGTGTCCAAAAAAGTATGCAACATATGGGAAATTTTTTTATTAATGGTTTCTCAGAAAATTTTATTCTTGATAAAAGTTGGTGCTTGCCCTAAAACAGTAAATGAGTATTTCAAAATTTCCGTACTGCTTTTAGTGCGGGCGCAAATGTCATTTTTCCGAAATCGCGTCAAGAGTAAAGTACCTTAATTTATTAAGATACAGCAAAATCTTATAAGGAAAAGTTCTTCCAAATTAAAAAAGTTATCTAAATATGAAATTTGAGTTAAGTACATCAACTTTTAATTTTTCTTTTTTTTTCTTGATTTTTTCTTAAACGTTACGCCCCTGGAGAATGTTTTGTTGTTTTGTTATTAGTATACTTGTAAAGTAAGTTCAAAATTTATTTAAGATAGAAATTAGTTACATAGTTGCATAATGTTGCAGTTTTTCCAGAAATAATAGCCAGTTTAGGTATCAGTGTGTTGCAAACACATTTAAACCTTTTGGATTCAAAAATTTTTTAACTCAAAATCATGAATAGACCCAACTCTTTTCATATCACGTAAAACAACTAATAATTTATTTATCTTTTGCACCCGATGAGCAAAATATGCCCAAGTATCCTAAAAAGCCTTATAAAATATTTGGTCTTGAAGAGTAGGCCATGCATTTGGAATAAAAACAAATAAATAGCAATAATTTTACTTCGCTCTGATATGAGATTAATTATTATTGAGTCAGTCATTCCAATTGTATTTTGTAATAATTATTGTGGACAATTATTTTGGACCAAAATTGTTTAAATGTGTGCAACACACTGATACCTAAACTGGCTTTTATCTCTGTAAAAACTGAAACATTATGCAACTATGTAACTAATGTCTATTTCAAATAAATTTTGAACTTGCTTCGCAAGTATACTAATAACAAAAGAACAAAGCATTCACCGATGGCGTAAAGTTTGAGAAAAAAAAATCGAGAAAAAAGGGAAATTAAAAATTGATGTACTTAACTCAAATTTCATATTTAGATAACTTTTTTAATTTGGAAGAACTTTTTTTTATAAGATTTTGCTATATCTTTATAATTTAAGGTACTTTACTCTTGACGCGATTTCAGAGAAATGACATTTGCGTCCGCACTAAGAGCAGTACATAAAATTTGAAATACTCGTTTACTGTTTTAGGGCAAGCACCAACTTTTATGAACAATAAAATTTTCTGAGAATACAATAATAAAGAAGTTTCCCATATGTTGCATACTTTTTTGGACACACTGTATAATTTCGTCTTCAGATAATGCATCAAGTTAAAGTACTTCATCATTAAATTCATTCACTTAAAAAAAGTACAGATAGAAAGCATGCAACAGCAACAACCACACCGTCAAATGTCAAACCGATATTGAACGCGGTGAATATGAACGCGAACGCCACCGTGAACGCGTTGGTGTGTGCTGGAATGATCGCTCATGATATCGCTACCCTAATCGTGATCGTGATCGCGGCCGTGATCACACCAGTGTGTGGAGACCTTAATGGTATTGCTAAGAGATACTCAGAAAGGTTACCAGCCAGGGTGCGCTTCGTCCAGCTAATTTCACCACTGGCAAGAATATGTAAATATTGCTTCGAAGTACACGATGTACTAATTCTTTTTTTTTTCGATACTATGCATTTCGGAGAGAACTTTTCCGGATTCATGACTTCATAAACTTCTTTTTTATTTGACCTTCAGAACACGTCCTGCATAACATTTAGTGACCCTTTCTGGTACCACAATGATTCCGATCCAATCGAACATTATCGATAATATTTTATATCATCTACCACTATTAGAAAATCATGCAGGAGCTCAGGACTATTATAAAACTTATCATTATTAACGATAGCAGAAGTCATTCTGGAACAAATCTATTAGAACTGTAGTATTAAACTTCACTGCAATAACTGATGATTTCATTCAACCAGTGCTTCTGTTCGACTTTAATGTTGGCTCTAATTTAACCCCGAAACCGCGTGACATTTTAATAGCATCCATCGACTGAAAAACAACATTTCATTAATCAATTCTTCCATAGATTGAAAACTCAATGAATTGAAAAAATCTTTCTCCCAAGGCTGCAAAAGGGCTGTCCCATGAATACAATTTATGATCGATCATTTTTTATTTTCTTTCTCGTCCTGCATTAATAACAATCAGAACAGAGCTTATAGCAAACTTAATTTCGGGCGGCCACAATGGAAACAACAATTTCTGAACGTTTCTCGCTTCGTATTGTTGCATCTCAGTGGTCCATTTGTGGCAAAATAGGTGCTGTCTCGTTGCCTGTTGGTGACAAATGGCCAAAACCATACAATGCTCTTGAAGATTAACGTTTTTCGTTGTCAGCAAGCCGTGCCGAAAAAGGGGTTTGTTGTAAGTGTAGCATGTATGTGTCTGCACAGGAAATTTCTAATACAAGCGTATGCGAGCTAGGCAATAAATAGTTATTTTAAGTAGAATGCTAGGGAATGCCTGAAAGCACCACAACACATTTGAAGATAAATTATATGTGGCAATATATCGCATATTATATATTGTTTTCTCTGCTGGATTAGAATTTCAAGAACGGAGCTACATTTTAAGAAGCAGTTTTCAAAATAACTAATTTCATTTACAAGTATAATATTATTTGCTTCCATTTACAATAAATATGCGATTAATTACCAAGGGTGCGTAAATGTAACTTTTCCATGTTATTTCTTCCTTGAAGCCACAAACAGTATTTAATACCTTACGCAATATGTATTCAATTAAGATTATTATCTAATTAGAATTACCAACGTTTCCAAATGTAGTAAATATAATAATATAAACATAAATTTTTTTATCACTTATGCGCATACCTAT
>MU182633.1:293280-307783 GCA_016904865.1 Pissodes strobi | reverse complement strand
ATTTTGAAAAAATTACTATCCTAAATCTCATTTAACTATGAAATTTTTCCTTTAGGTGGTGCAACTCTCCCGGAATTACCTTATTAAAATAAATACTGAATACATTTTATTTATTTTGATTTAATTTTTCGTCTTCTTAGAATTTTTCTAATTTATTATTCTTTTTTTTTTAATTTCATTCGCGCTTAGAATTTTTCCAATTTTGTTTATTTAAATTTTTAATTTTTGAACATTTCAAGAACTTTTGCATTTCACTTTCCTTTACTCTATTTATTTTTCATCTCTTTTTTTTATTCTTATAAATATTATTTCTCAGTACGTCAGTAGGGATAACCCCTCAGTATCCTGTGACGCCCGTTCGTCACCACATTAATGTTCGGCAACTTGGGCTATAACAGATTTCGAGTGCGACGCCCGCGATTAGTAACCCCGTGCCACCCCGACCCGCGCGCTTGAACAGGAACACCATGACCTTCCGCGGCGCCTTGACGTATTAATTTAGCAAAATTGGGTTATAGCATATTTAGGGCGTAGCACTTTGTTAAGAGACCGCGCATTGCATTCGTAACACGGCATTTTTAAAATATACGCGATGAACAGCTAGGTTTTTCTGATCGTTATTTTTCCAAATATATTTAAATTTGTCTGGAGAATATAAAAATGCGGTGAACCAAATTGTTCTAATAAAAATGTTTATTCTGTATTACATAGGAACAACATGTTTTTAATTTGCAAAAAGGTGTAGTTTTTAATAATATGTAGATATTCGTTTTATTTAAAATTATACCGATGGTGATATTACTGATATTATATCTACAGGAAAACTACGGGTTATAATAATGTATGTATGTACTTATACAATTTTCCTAATTAATTTAATTAATTTGTAATTTTTCACCTTAAATTTTTACATTTTCTTTTATGCTTTTTTTATATTTCTTTTGCATTCACCATTTTGACTTTTTCCAATTTTATTTATTCTTATATTTATTTTTTGACCTCCTTATTACGAACAAAGTAAGTATACTTTAAATTATTATACATGGATTTTTTTGGGGCGTCACGACTTTCTTGTTGAGCTTTTGGAATTGTAGATTTTGAAAAACGGCGATTGGAACTCCAGATCCATATTTAACATTTTAGATCCTACGGACGATATTCCAAAGACGAAACGTCGGCGTCGGACAGGCCAAAAATAAATGAAGTTTTAAGTCTCAGCAAAAAGCGCTTTGAGATCATGTTTTTAGTTTTTGTTAGTTAAATTGGAAATACATCAACAGGAAAAAAGAAAATTTTCGTTATTTTTTCTTCCTATATCTAAAACGTATTGAATTTGATGTTGCAACACTGAAAATTATTATATAAATTGAAAAGAAAAAATATCGGGTCATAATAATTTTCAACATGTTCCTCATATCCCCGTTCCTTCCGGCAATTGACTATTCTGTCCTGAAATTCCATTCGAAACGTATTGTAGTATAACCCACCCGGGTCTGTTCAACATAGTTGAATGAGATAAGTTGTGCTTTGTCTTTATTTTGCCAATGATCGTCAAAATAGATTAAAAAGAAAATCAATACCTACGTTGTGTTATTACTATATATCTTGCACAATTAAATTACTCTCTCCCGTACCACAATTTGTAGTTTTACACTTGTAACGTAACAAAACATTTAAAACTGAAGAGATAGCTCAACGGTCGGGAATCGAACCCGAGTCTCCCGCGTGCCAGACGCGGATGTGATAACCACTACACTACCGAAAAGGGGTGTTAGTCAGCCAGACGCCGCTGGAGGGTACTGAGGTCCTGGTTACGGAGGCTACTCAGCTATAGTTGAAATTAGGACCAATATCTCTAGAATGATCATTACATTTATGACTAGGATATTCTCCCGTCAGGGTAGGAAAATGTTAGTAATTTCACAAAAGCTCTTACTTGCAATCACAGTCGTACAAAAACCAAAAATTCCAGCACGAAAAGACAGCAAACAATACATTTTTGTTTTCATTTAAAGTAGTGTTGTTCACAGCATAAAACGATTTCATTAAATATATACACCATCAAATATGAATTATCAATGAGTATAAAATATATAATGGTACAAATTACGTTAATGACAATATTATAAGTTTCATTTTACCGACTTGTAATGACATATTGCAACACAGAAGCAAAACAATTCACCAAAATAAACCGTACACTCCGCTGGCTTCTGACTCTCTATTTTTCCGTTCTCGAGCAATACATTTCGGATCTCCTCCAAAAAACCTCGCAAAAACTCGACTTCAATTTATGACTTGATTTATCCTTTACATGTGGGGTGTCTCAAAATATACACATATATAGGGTGTCTCCAAAATGAATGTATCAGGTCTAATGAAATAGTATTTTAAAGAGGTGGGTTATCTCAGTATTTAAGGTGTTTCCGCTAAAAACACACGCGTGTGGCGTAATGTAAACCTGCGACTTTAAATATTCTCTCAGAGAAAAAGTTAAGGGGCATCAAGTGTTGTGAGTGGGTGGGCCGTCCAGTCGAACCGCGTTCACCAATGCACCGATCTGGATGCATTTGGTTCAGCCAGTCTCCTATCTTGTTGGGATATACGCTTGGGGGGTATGACCATAATTCTAAGGCCTCAATGCCAGGACGTTACATAATTGTGAAAATAAGTGCCAACAGTTTTTTTGGAGTGGTGTGTGTTTTAACACCTTCGCCATTTATCGATAAAATAATAACGGGTTACTAACATGCGAATTTTGGACTTGGTTGGGTTTTTGTCGCACTATGTAGGAATGGACAAAAATAGTAATGGGGTGATATTTAAGATTCTTATTTTTCCATTAATATAGCAGATGATAAACAATTAGGTGATTTTGTAGTCATTTTGTGCGTACCGCATACCACAAAAGAGAATTGCAGGACATTTTGCAGGACGCTTGCTATCTCTGGACAGAGTCTATGAATGCTTGACTGTCCTGCCCAATGCAGGACGTCTGGTCACTTTAATTTACACCCACATTTCTTCGGTAAGTTAGATAAATAAGAGAAAAGTAATTTATTTATTTTTTAACATCATCGTTATTTCCCAATCCGGATCTTAGCTTTGTCCAGTGTACAGGGTGTTCACCCATAACGTCCCCCTCCCCTTTAACTTTGTTAATTTTTAAGCTACAAAAAAAATAAGAAACAAAATTGTAAGGTTTTTTTTATGTAGTTTTTGCACACGTAAAGAAAAAAACAAAAAATTGTATAGTATACAGGGTAGATCAAAAAGAACCATTTTTTAAAATCTAGTCCCCATTTTTTGTTCAATTTTTCGATTCTACGTAAAATTCTAAGGATTTTTAATGTAACACACTATATGCCTATTCCTAATAATTTAGGAGTTATTGACAATTGAAGTCGCTGTTTTTTAATTATAATAATAATTCTTTAATCATTTTTAAAACAGAAGATACAAAAGCACTACTCGAAGCAATGAGGTCGAATTGAGGAAACTCAATATTTACACCTCAATGACTTTAAAAGCTAAACAAAAAGTTATATTCTTAGGTGGCTGTTTCCATAAAAAAATAAAAGAACAAACAAAATAGCGACTTCAACTGTCAATAACTCCTAAAGTATTAGGAATAGGCATACAGTGTGTTACATTAAAAATCCTTAGAATTTTACGTAGAATCGAAAAAATGAATCAAAAATGGGGGCTAGATTTAAAAAAAAAATTCTTTTTGATCTACCCTGTATACTGTACAATTTTTTGTTTATTCCTTTACGTGTGCAAAAACTACATTAAAAACCCTACTATTTTGTTTTTTATTTTTTTTTGTACCTTAAAAATTAACAAAGTTAAAGGGGGGGGGGACATTATGGGTGAACACCCTGTACAATACTCAAATTAATTTAATTACGAGGCTGAATGGAAAAGTTCAAAAAAATTCACTGAACGGTAATAAGTTGTCCAGTTCTGAATATTCTCTATTTGGATCAATAAAACTGATCAGATGTCTGTTTAGTGGACATAAACGCCAATAAGATTTAACAAAGTAGACGTCCATGTTACGTTCAGAAGTGGATGTCCATTGGACGTCCAGTATATCCAAAATTTGTCATCTACAAACGTATGTGTAACGTCGCATAAGTTATATTGATTAGGTTGTGCCAATGTAAAAATTGCATAGAAACTATTAAATTGTGGCCCGCCGGCGATCAGAGAAACTCGTGTACATTAATGGGAAAGTTTGCGTCATTAATTACCCACGCGAGATGCATCGATTGCATTTCGCTCTATTTTTGCCATTAAAAACCAAGGGCGCACGTAAAACACTAAATAGGAATTTTTAATCAGCTTGCTGATAAATTTTCCTTTCAAACTACGTTTTACGAAAGCATATTTGCATACAGTTGTTTCATACTGGGATGTTATTAAAGAAGAAAGTCAATATTTGTGGCTCCATGGACATTCAATTCCTGGTGGTGACCCTATTACGATACCTCGGATTTCATAACCGCAATTTTCGTACTTAAAACTAAGACATATCTTCAAATTTTTAATCAGTTTTAATATTGTTCAACATTAATTTGCGCCCTGACACAGTAACGTGATTTCTTTTAGTAAATGGCGTTATCAAACTTTTAATTCAAGGCTTCGTATTGTGATGGTGGCCATCAGAAAATTGAAATATTTAAATACGAACCTGGACGAGTTTTCAACAATTTTTTTGTAGTGCATATTTAGAATTCATTCCTGGCGTTGTTACAACTCTATAGTCTATAAATTGGCTTTAATTAATTTTTAATCCAAGATTTCGTATTGTGGGTCACCAAGAGGGATTTAAAAATTTGAAATACGGAGATGCACGGATGCATGTATTGCACTCATCAATAAATCATCAGATCTATATATTTTGACAGAGGTGGAAAAAATCATAAGAATTATATTAAACTCCAAGTATCTAATGCTAGTGTTATTGGGGGGAGGTTGCAAATTTGACTCTGCGCCCAATTACTCAAAACTTTTTGACTTTGACATTAATTTCTGCTTCGATCCAGATGAATAATAACCAAAAAATAGTATTCACATGATTCATATTAAGTATCTGTCAATTTTTTTTTCTCAAAAAATTTCAATAGTGGCGTTATTCCTCAAAATATCGAAAAAAGTTATTAAGAAAAGATTTTCAAAATGCAATTTTCAGCCCATATGAAAAATTTTAGCTACATAAGATAATGTTGATTTTCTGCCATTTTTTTTTTCTAAATTACCTCACTGTTGCAAAATAAGACTCAACACAAAATACCTAAAACGTCTTGACAATGTTTTATTCCAAACATATCGGCTGATTTAGCTGAAACTTGATGGAAATTCATTGCAAAATTTTAAAGGAAAACAAACACAAAAGTTTAAAATTTCCCCAATTTACTTTAACAAAACCGTGACATATGTTTCGGCACTTGGCGCCTTTTTCAACGAACGGCAAAAATATAGTAAAATATCCTAAGTAGGTAACAGAAAGGAGAAAGAATACCCCCACCCCCGGATAACCAGAAATTTTCGAAAAAATGAGGAAACATTGAAAAAAAGGTAAAAAATTGCTCGGAAAGTTAATAAAAGTATTATTAAAAAATATTAGAGAAACGCGGTTTTCGGCTAAAAAAAGACGAAGGAATTGAGCTGCGAGACGGGGAATGGTAAAAACGGAAGGAAAAAAAATGCTTTATAAAAAAAATTGAAAAAAAGCAAAACAGATTTTTAAAAAAATATCGAATCGGGAACAAACGTTGAGAAAAAAACTCAATTCCTAATATCCCTTTCAGAAGTTTCACTTCAGTTGTATGCTTATAAAGGACTTGTTGCCCAAGTTATACATACTTCTCTGCAATAAGATGACCAGTCTACAATGGTCCTGGATGATAAATTCAGTTCATCTTTTACCATATTTTGCTTGGGATATTGAGTTAGCAGCCATATTGCACAAAAGCAAAATATGTCTTCTATGGTAATATTTTATTTTTCAAACCATGACTTTATTCTTGCTGCCTGTTTGAACTATGTTGGGGTTTGGAACCTTCGGCAACATGCACTAAAACAGAGCTTTATCCACAATACCAAAACAGAATTTTTGCACTCGACGCGCGTTTCGCTAACCATGTTAATTAAGACTCAGTCTTAATCATCTCCTGATGATGCTAACATGGTTAGTGCACGTCGAGTGCAAAAATTCTGTTTCGGTATTGTGGATAAAGCTCTGTTTTAGTGCCTGTTTGAAGTTGCATCGTTTTTTTTATTTCTTTTTCTTCTCCGTTCTACAGTAAATAGTTTTGTCGCATCTATATTGGAATGAGTTTGTATTTAAGTCTGCATCACTCCCACACGTTTGACACTGTATTTTACGATTTACTAGACGGTGATCAAACAAGAATTCTACGATTTTTTTTGTCACCATACGCTAACAGTATTGACTGTTTTAGACTAAAAACACAGTGTTCGCAAGACATTGTGCTTTACTTTCTATATGATTAACGGAACAACTAAACAATATTGACTGGTAATAAAATGGGAAACTATCAAAATCTGCCTGCAGTGCTGCTGGGTGGATTGAGTAGCCCAGTAGTACTGTTGCCGGTCCCAAGCCCGGCTAAAAGAGGAGGGTTAAGTGAGGGACTAACCCAAACTAACCCAAACTAACTATCCCTTCTTGGAAAAAAACCATAGTTACGACAACGAAACACACGCCTCGGACCCGGACGGATCTCTTAAGCCGAAACACCCGACAAAAAATGACAATGAATTTCGGAACATGGAACTTACTTAGCCTCTATAGACATGGAGCCTTTTCACAGGCCGTTAAAGAACTGGAAAAACAAAATATGGACATAACAGTCGTTCAGGAAATCAGGTGGCCAGGGAATGGAACTCAAAGGGTGGGAAATTCGGTATTATTATATAGCGGAAATGACCAAGGACGACACCAATTTGGGACAGGTTTTATAGTCAGGGAACCCATAGCAAAAACAAACATGAAGTTTAAACCAATAAGCGAACGCCTCTGCTATATGAGACTGAAAGGAGAGTGGTATCTACTCGGTGGTCTCAGCCCATGCCCTGACAGAAGAGAAAGACGAGGAAATAAAGGATACCTTCTATGACGAACTAGAAAATCTTATACTGAGTATACCCAAATATGATATGCTAATTATTTTGGGAGACTTTAATGCCAAAGTCGGCAAAGAAGAAGCCTATCAAACAACTATAGGCAAGCAGAGCCTACATGACACTAGCAACGACAATGGAACCAGACTTGTCGACCTGGCTACGTCCCACAACCTCCTAATAAAATCAACCATGTTCGAACATAAAAAATACACAAAGAGACCTGGATTTCAAATGACGGATTCACAAGAAACCAAATCGACCACGTCATAATAGATAGAAGACATGGTAGTAACTGCTTGGACGTCAGAAGCCTCAGAGGAGCAGACGCAGACACGGACCACTTCCTAGTAAGGGCAAAGATTCGAATAAGAATCTCCACTTGCCCAACGCCTAAGAAGGAGACCAGAACAATTTGGGATACGGGAAAACTAAAAACAGAAGAGACACAAGAAAGGTGTCAAGAACAAATAAAGGAGCAAATAAAGGGGCCTCAAGACGAAAACAGCATAGATGAATTATGGGCTAACATTGAAGAAGCACTAGCCACCGTATCCAAACAGGTACTTGGCAAAAAGAAAAACCAGCGAAGGAAATGGTTCGATGACGACTGCAATAGGATACTTGAAGCACGGAACCTGGCTAGGAAAAAAATATTACATTCAACAGCACCTAATATAGAAGAATATAGACATCAAACAACACCAGCACGCAGAATGGTGAAACGGAAAAAGAGGGAATACCAGCTGTCAATAAAAAGGGAAATGGAAGAACATAGACAGAATAACAGAACAAAAGAGTTTTTTTAGCGAAATCTCAAAACAGAAAGCAGGATACCAACCCAGAGAAGAAAACTTTCTCACAAAAAATAATGGAGAACTCATAACCAACGAAAAGGAGATTCTAAATACCTGGAAGAAATACTTCTGTGAACTGCTCAATGATGAGGAAAATACAAATACGCCACCAACAAATATACCAACGGCAGAAATAGAAATACAGCCACCGTCGTACGAAGAAACAGTGAAGGCAATAAAGAAATTAAAAAATAACAAAGCTTCAGGCAGCGACGGCATACCTGCCGAATGCATAAAATCTGGCAGAGAAACACTCAACAAGGCCATACATAAGCTTATACAAATCATCTGGAGGACAGAGGCCCTATTGGATGGGTGGAAGGAAGGGATAATCGTCCCTATACATAAAAATGGAGACAAAAAGAAATGCACAAACTATCGTGGAATAACTCTTCTGAATACATGCTATAAGATACTCTCCAATATCCTGCTAGAGAGAATGAGACCATATACCGAAGAGATTGTTGGGGACTACCAATGTGGTTTTAGATCAAATAGGTCTACCGTAGACCAGATTTTTACCATTAGACAAATAATGGAGAATTGCTGGGAATTCGACAGAGAACTCCACCAAATGTTTATTGACTTCAAACAGGGATTCGACAGAGTATGTAGATCAAAGTTGTGGCAAGCAATGCAAGAACTTGGATTCCCAAAAAAACTTATATCGCTGACAAAAGTACCCTCAACTCTTTAATATAGCATTGGAATATGTAAGTAGGAACTCCAAAATCGAGAAGCCAACTGCTATCTTTCATCAAGAGGGACCCAAACTGCTCCTGGCTTTTGCAGACGATGTCGGTATGATTGGCAATAGCAGGATCAACCTCAAAGACTTCTTCATAAAGTTCGAAAAGGAAGCAGAAAGGATAGGCCTCAAAATAAATGAGGACAAGACCAAGTATATGTACCTCAGTAGATATAATCGGAACCGAGATAGAGTAGGACAAAACTTCTCTATGGGAGACTACAACTTTGAGCGGACAAGACAATTTAAATATCTGGGTACAAGTATTAGTGAAAACAACAACATCACAGAAGAGATAAATAACAGGATACGGGCTGCAATCAGATGCATTTTTGCTCTTCAAAACCTAATAAAATCTAGAATACTTACCAGGAAAGCTAAGCTGAACATATACAAAACAATTATAAGGCCTGTCGTAATATATGGATGTGCATGAGACGTGGACACTAACGGTTGCAAGCGAAGAACGACGAGGTCTTTGAAAGGAAAGTGCTAAGAAAAATATTTGGCCCAACTAGAGACGAAAATACAGGGCAATATAGTATAAAAACCAACCAAGAACTCAAAGAACTCCACACTGATACCAGCATAATAAACGAAATAAAGGCCAGGAGACTACAGTGGGCAGGACACGTTAAAAAGAATGCCAGATGATAGAATGGTAAAACTGGTGTGGGAGGAGGTTCCAGGGGGAAAACGTCCATTAGGCCGGCCCCGCCTCAGGTGGAGAGATAATATTAAAAAAGACCTAAAAGCCATGAAAATTGAAGATGGCCCCGATTGGATGCTTGATAGAGAAGGATGGAGACGTGTGGTTGAGCCTGCAAAAACCCACCCAGGGTTGTGAAGCCACAGATGATGATGATGATCAAATTTGATTGAAGATATTAGTATAGTCAAAAGCGGTCTTATCGTGCGGGTCCAAAAGTCACATTTTTCATTAAATGTGATTCCTTTGACAGATTTTATACGCAAAATCTGCCACGAATGAAGTTTTTACTGAAAATTGTGGCCTTTGGACCCGCACGATAAGATCGCTTTTGACTATATGAGTTATCTGGTATATTACCTGCAAGAGGTAACAATTATAATTGTTTATTATTATCTTAGCGCTTTATACATTTAATCTGTTAATTAGTTTGGGCTCAAGTTTATTTTAGCGGAAATCGGCTACAAAAAATATCGTTCCTACACAAGAATACAAGCACAAAAATAATTTTTTTCTCCGGAAATCTCTCTCTCTCGTTTTCCAGAATATTCGATTTTGTTTAATCATAATTTAACTAAAACCTAGATAATTTTCCTATTATTTTTTTTTTGCTATAGGCCGGTCCAGAACAACCTATTTAATAAAATGATGTTATTAGTTATATCCAAAAATATTTAATTAATGGAAAGTTTGAATTTTTTTTTGTACTTTAGAATATCGAAAATCTGTTATGGAGATGGAAATTAGTTAATTCTATTTGGCTAGTAATTTGCTTTTTAACCATATACAATTTTTTTCGCGGAAAATATTTATATGGAAAATATTACTATAAAATATATATATATATATATATAAAATGTTTTAATATATTTTGTGTTTTGTTAGTTTGGATTAATTTGGAACTGTCTTAGGTTAAGCTTGTTCGGTTAATTAAAGTTAGTTTCAATTATTTTTGGTTAGTTTGGGATAGTGAAGAGACAAGTGCGCGTCTCTTTACTCTGGTTAATTGGCGTCAGTTTTGGTTAGTCTGGGTTAGTTTCGGTTAGTCTGGGTTAGTTTTGGTTACTTTGGGTGAATGTTGGTTAGTTTTGAATAGCCGTGGTTGATTTGGGTTGGCTTGGGTTAGTTTTGGTTAGTCTGGGTTAATCTTGGTTAGAGTTGGTTTTGCTTAGTTTGGGTTAGTGTTGATATGTGTTATTTTGCACAAGCATGGGCGAAGATATTTTAATTAGTTTGGGTTAGTTTCGGTTCGTTTAAGCCAGTAACAGGTCGCGTTAAGAGTATAGAACGAATCATTTCGCTTAGCTTGGGTTAGTTTGGGTGAGCTTATCATTAGTTACGTTTTTCGATTTGCCGAATTTTAGTTAGCTTCAAATAGTTTTGGTTAGTTTTAGTTAATTGCTTAGCTTTAGTTGGTTTTCTTTAAAATTGGTTTTTTAAAGCCAATATTGGTTACTTTTAGTTCGTCTGAGTTAGCTTCGGTCTATGATTTAGAACTCCCTGTGTAATATAAATATTGGTTAATATGGGTTTCCGCCATCAAAAACGATTTAAAATGCGCATTTTTATCGAATTTGACAATTTAAGGTACAAGAATCGCAAAATTTAGCGTGCGCCCATATAGTAAACAATTATTAGGCCAAGGGTAATTATTTAATAAAAGGTCGCTGATTTAGAACGCCCTGTATAATATAAATATTGGTTAATATAAGTTTGCGCCATCAAAAAACGATTTAAAATGCACATTTTTATCGAGTTTAACAGTTGAATGTACAAAAATCCCAAAATTTTGCGTGCGCCCATATAGTAAACTATTACCGATTATTCTGTTATATAGGCACTGTACTAAATTAATAAATACATTATTTTGCTACATAATTCAATAATTTTACCCTTACTAGGGATTAAAAGTGCCACTTTAGTCCCCGAAATCAGGGATTAAAACCGCTACTTTAGACCTCAAAGTGCATAACAAATTTTATAAGGACTTCTGCTACTAAAATCAAGTGTTTTTTGCCGTATGTTATTTTTTTACTACATGCGGTACTTGCAATATAGACCTTGTATATTGTTTCATGCGCAGAAATAAGTGTTGTTTGTTTAAACGGCAAACTGACTAATCAAGAAACGGAACATCACATATTAAAACTAATCCAAACTAGTGCGCATACAACTAGAAGTACAGGGTTATCCAACGAGGACTAGACAAGGCGATTTTTTGACTTTCCCTGTACTTTTATAAAAAAAACTGAAATAGCCATCTTATGTAATTTTCTCCCGCGAATTCGGATATGTTCAGCAAAAAACAATTGAACATCAAATAAAAGTGCTATGGGTCACTTTGATATATTTTTAAATGGGATCCCATATTTTTAATGTGCTTATATCCGATTTCTCATATAAATTTTCATCTAAAATGATGGATTTTTAATTCAAAAACGCCTTCTTTCTTCAGTTTTGAATTCGGAAAATGTTCATCTACCGTACGATTAATACCTGATAGATGGATACCCGTTTCACCTGTTCAACCTTTAACCTGCTTTAAAAAGCGGCCAGCGCCGCGGCTGCCGTCAGTCTGACCAAATAATTAACCTTTAAATTTCTATACTATATTTTTCACGAATTTGTAACAAATAATGAAATATTCTTTAGAAGAACGACTAAGTGTAATAAAATTATATTACAAAAGTGGAGAGAATGCTCGACAAACACAAAGAACATTTTTTGAGAGTTTCCAGAGACACATTTCAGTAGATACAATTCTCAGAATTAAGACCCCATTTGAAGAAAGCAAGACATTGAATGGTAAGCCAAGAAAGATGAAAAGACAGAATAGAAGGAATCGAGCCATTGTTCAATATTTTACTATAAATCCGAAGAGTTCTATTCCGCAAGCGGTACGAGAAGTAAGGTATGGTCCAGGACTCCGGATAGTAAGCTATGGAACAGTTCACAGAACTTTAAGAAAATGTGGTCTAAAACCATATTGCATCCTTCTCGTTCAATACTTAACACAACATCAAAAAGAACTTCGATTTCGATTTGTTGTTTCAATGCTGATGAGAGAGCAAGACGAAGATTATACTTTATATAATAAAATTCTATAGACTGACGAAGCGTCATTTACAACATCGGGGGTACACAATCGGAAAAATACAAGATACTGGGCAGCAGTTAACCCTCATATATATGAAATGATAAAGTTTCAAGGTTTGAGCTCACTTAATGTTTGGCGTGGGATGTTAGAAAATCGAATCATTGGACCACTATTTTATCGTGGCTCTTTAACAGGCCAAAGATACCTCCAGTTTGTTCAAAACGATATCGAGGATTTCTTGGAAAGATTGCCATTGCAAGTCTACAACAATATCATTTGGCAGCAGGATGGTGCTCCGCCTCATGCAGTTCGAGAAGTGGTAATATACTTAAATGAGCATTACAATCAGTGGATTGGCCGTAACGGAACAATTCATTGGCCATCAAATAGCCCCGATATCACGCCAATGGTTACATTTGTATGGGGTCATTTAAAAAATGTAGTTTATCAACGACCGAACAGAAGTCTCGAGGATATTCAGCAAAACATTATAAATGAAATTAATAGACTTAACCAGGACCAAAATATTGTAAGAGATTCCTTGGAGAGACTGAAAAGGGGGTATCGGTCGTGTTTTGAAAATAATGGAGGACACATCGAACAATTATATTATTGAGATTAAAGTTATTAAGTTAGTTTAATGTTTTTTCTAATATGTCATACTGTTTTTATACGTAAACAATAATAGATTTGCAAAAAACTACCATTATTTCTAACTAATTCGTGAAAAATATAGTATAGAAATTTGAAAGTTGATTATTTGGTCTGACTGACGGCCGCTTTGAAGCAGGTTAAAGGTTGAACAGGTGAAACGGGTATCCATCTATCAGTTATTAATCGTACGGTAGACGAACATTTTCCGAATTTAAAACTAAAGAAAAAAGGCGTTTTTGAATTAAAAAACCCTTCATTTTAGATCAAAATTTATATGAGAAATCGGATAAGCACATTAAAAACATGGCATCCCATTTAAAAAAATATCAAATTGACCCCTAGCACTTTTATTTGATGTTCAATTGTTTTTTGCTGAACATATCCGAATTCGCGGGAGAAAATTACATAAGATGGCTATTTCAGTTTTTTTTTTATAAAAGTGCAGGGAAAGTCAAAAAATCGCCTTGTCTAGTCCTCGTTGGATAACCCTGTACAACATAGTTTTATCCACAGTACCGAAATAGAATTTTTGCATTCGACGCCTGTTTCTTTAATCATTTTAGCATCATCACGAGACTAAAATAGTTTTAATCATCTCCTGATGATGTTAACATTGTTAGCGAAACGCTCATTGAATGCGAAAATTATGTTTCGGTATTGTGGATAGATAAAACTGTGTTGCAGTGAATTTTGTCGAAGGTTCCAAACCCCAACTTATCTAAGTTAGAAGTTTAAGGGCAATTTTTCTTCAACAGGTAATGAATTTGTATTATTTATAAATTACGATTTTCGTTTGTTCAAGGTATAATGCAACAAGACAATGCAGAGCAAGTGATATTGGATCCCAGATTAATAGCCAGACACTACCTTAGAACGTGGTTTTTTCTAGACCTGATTTCGTCCATTCCATTAGATTATATTTTTCTCATATTCAACCAAGTAAGTATTTATATAAATAATTATAATCAGTTAAATAATTACAGTTAACAAGTCTTTTCTGTGTCAGAAATCGAATGTTCCCAAATATCTTATATGTTCCTATCTGAAGCTATTGGGCAATGTTATCAAGTTGAGGGAAATATATTTGTTGTTTTATGACTAAAATTAATATATTTTCTTATGTGCGATATAGGTATAGTTAAAAGTTAAAAAAATGCTCCTTTTAAAGCAGTTAAAATGCAATATCGCGACCACCAGGAAAAATAAGGTAATTCCGGGAGAGTTGCACCACCTAAAGGGAAAATTTCATAGTTAAATGAGATTTAGGATAGTAATTTTTTCAAAAT